>BOPN01000629.1:205890-213390 GCA_017312705.2 Penaeus japonicus
TGTCATTACGGGAGAAGGGAGGGGGAGGGAGGGGCAAGAAGGGGAGGGGAGATGAGGAACGGGAAGGGAGAGGGGAGGAGAGGGGAGAAGAGGGGAAGGAGGAAAGTGGAGGGGAGAAGAGGGGTTGGAGGAAAGTGGAGGGGAGAAGAGGGGAAGGAGAAAAGTGGAGGGGAGAAGAGGGGAAAGAGAAAAGTGGAGGGGAGAAGAGGGGATGGAGGAAGGTGGAGGGCAAGTGGACGAGGAGAGAAAGGGGATTAGGACGAGGATGGGCAGGAGGGTAGGGAGAAGAGAGAGGGGAAAGAAAAAGCGAGGAGAAAAAGAGAAGACGGAAGGGGAAAACAACACAATGGATGACCCGTAACGCGATCTCGGCTAAGAGAGACTTAATAAGAAGAGCCTGCATTGCTTGATGGGCTTCGGTAAGGAGCCAAGTCTTCCACCCTCCCCGTAATGAAAACGATACAAAACAATACTCATAATTAATATCACACAAAAAAAAGATACTACACACATCTATCTCTTTTTTAAAACAACCACGGAGACCAACGCAGCCATAATAAAACAAGGACTCAACCTACTCGGCTCAGTCTTGGCTCACGAGGCGATGGCGAATGACGTCCGTTCTTCCAGCGATGTAAATTACAATGTCGATAATGACGATGACGACGTCGAAATAATACGGTAGTATCAAATAAAATCAACCAGTAATTAAGATAATGAAGGGTTAAACATGATAATCTCTCGCTTTAATTATTAGAATTATCGTGTAAACTTGCATTATTAAATTCATAACGGTCATAATAAATGAAAATTAGCGTGTTATAAATCAACTGGACCAGTCCTCGCACATGTAGTCGATTTTGTTTACAATAGCGAGAGCTTCACAAAGAAAATGAACTAATGAAGGACTAGAGATAAAGGGAAGGGGAAGGGGAATGGGGAAGGGGAAGGGGAAGGGGAAGAGGAAGGGGAAGGGGAAGGGGAAGGGGAAGGGGAAGGGGAAGGGGAAGAGGAAGAGGAAGAGGAAGGGGAAGAGGGGGAAGGGGAAGGGGAAGGGGAAGGGGAAGAGGGGGGAGAAGGCGTAGGGGAAGGGGAAGGGGAGGCGTAGAGGAGAAAGGCGTAGAGGAGAGAGAAAGGCGTAGAGGAGAAAGGCGTAAAGGAGAGAGAAAGGCGTAGAGGAGGAAAGGAGGCGTAGAGGAGGAAAGGAGGCGTAGAGGAGGAAAGGAGGCGTAGAGGAGGAAAGGAGGCGTAGAGGAGAGAGATAGGCGGCGAGAAGAGAGAGGGAAAAGGGGAGAGAGAGCAAGAACGAGGGAGAAAGGAGGGCGGCAATTCCGTAGGTAGTTAAATGCCGATTGCGGAAGGAGTAGAGCATAAAGTACAGTAGGTTTGTGGGTGACCCCTCGAGTGCGTGAGCGAGCGGGAGACCGAGGAGTCGCCGTCAAGTTTATGACACCGCCGGAAGGGATTCTGGCGCCGCGGCTGCCTCACCTGATTCTGGCCGGGTCTTCCTTCGGCCGCGGGGAGAATCGATGGCTACTATAGTGCCTCATGAAGTTGGTTAGGTGCTGGGAGTCATCAATTTTCTCTCTCTCTCTCTCTCTCTCTCTCTCTCTCTCTATATATATATATATATATATATATATATATATATATATATATAAACATAAGGATTGTAAATAAAAGAATTCTCTCCACTTCCCTAAAATATAACTTCCCTCCCTCTATACTAAATACATCAACATACCAATTCAAAAAACCAAAGCCCCTCTTAAAAATAATAAACTAGGAGAGCTAGAACCCCAAACAGATACATCGGCAATCACTTTCCGAGCGCAAAAAACAACAGCCTAAATAACTTCAATGACTCAAAGAGTGTCTATCACCAAGTCCCTTCACAGCCGCCGCTACCCAACAAATTCCTTAGAGGATAATCCCTGGCTAAAATCCGTGCGGCGAAACACAATACAATACAATACGCCTTCCTTCAGCTGAGCCAATAAACCACGGAGCCTCACACTTGCATCCCCGACCGAGCCTTCGAGCCGTCAACAAGCGAGCTATTGTACCCTCGGCCTGCCTGCCCAAGACACGGGCTATGTATGGGCCGGGCCGCTCGGTAATGTTTCTGACGTTCGCTGCAACGATGCTGTTTGTGGCGGAGGCTTCTTCTTCTTGTCCGTGCTTCTGCGTAATCGCTTTTAACACTCCTGCTACTGCTTTTGCATTGTGTATGACTTCTTGATCTTCATTGTAACTATTGTTCCTTTTACGTTTGTTTTAGTCTCGTTACTTTTTTAATATCATACACCATGTACTTCCTGTCTCGCTCACTTCTCGAACCCTTCCGTTATCCTCACCTGAACTTCCTAACATCAATCCCATTTTTCTTGCTCTTCCTCTCTTCCTTCATCTCCTGCGTTGCCTCATTTCACCAAAGAGGCCCATCGCCTAGGACACCCACCCTGCCGCCTTCTACCCTATCAGACGTTTGTTAAATAGTTCTTAAAATACCCTTAAGTTTCTATTCCAAAGTTATTGTTTTTTCTTACAAAGGTATCCTAAGTTTCTCTTCCCAAGTTCTCCTAACTTTGTCTTGCTAAGTTACCCGAAATTTCTCTTCCAGCATTATCCTACGACTTTCTTTTCAAATAATCTTAACTTCCTCTTCATTTGTTATTCAAAGTTTGTCCTACCATTATCCGAAATTTCTCCTTTAGTAATCTTAACTGTTATAAAAAAGAAAAAAATCTCTCTCCCTTAGTAACCCAAAGTTTCTCTTCCGGCGTCTTATCAATCCAGAAACAGTTTACACGGCGGCCGAGATAAGAGCCGTCCATATCTGCCGACAAACACAGGCACTTGATCCTTAACAAGCCTTGGCTCAACTTCTTGACGTGTCACTCATTCGATTAAAGCCCGATGTTCCGACTCTGACAGGTGAACACGTGAATATATGATGATGATAGCAACAAAAAAATGAGCTGAAAGAAGGAAATAACCAGCATATATATATATATACATATACATATACATATACATATACATATACATATACATATACATATACATATACATATACATATACATATACACATATACATACATATACACATACACGCACGCGCGCGACCGTATTGTTAAAAAAAAGAGACAAAGATTTGATACATAGATATAGATACGTCACTAAGACCATGCGAAAAGACTGTTTAAAGCAAATATCAAAAACGAATCAGCGAAAGTAAACAACAAATTCCAGCCGGCGTGGGCCCCTCCTTCCCCGTGGAGGGTCGTCTCGCTGCCCACTACTTTCTCCGCGTCCGTCGCTCTGCTGTGTCAGGCCTAAGTACAACTGTCAGCGCTGGACTTCCTGGTCCGTGCGTGCAGGTGTCTCCCTCGTAGCACTTGGGCCCAGCAGGTGGGAAGTCTGTATTAAAGCAGCGCTAGAATACGTCTTCAACAAATGCTAGCAATTCAACTCAAGTATACTCGCAGGGAAAGAAAAAAAAATATACGAAATCCTTAAAATGCGTGGACTATTTCATTACAAAAAATATCTACAAACAAACGCCTTCACGTTGTAAGTGCATAATCACTTACAAGTGTACCGGCTACTTCCAAGAATACGCGACTAGATATTCCTACTACAACTGGGTAATAAAAACAACTATTCATCCGGTTCAAGTTGGGACAACACGAGTCTACGGCACTCTCCCCCGGAACAAGAGCGAGAGTCTACGGTAGTTTCCCTTGATGAACCGGATACGAAAAAAAACAAGGGAGCATCGCTAGCGGCGTCGTACATCGGAATAGACAGAGACGTACACTGAGCTCCCGCCGCTCCTCATCCAGGGTGCTGCCGATCTCACGGAGTTTCCCCTGAATGTGCTCCTTCACCGCTGCTTGTATCGACTCCATTGTGCTCTCGTGTGCTCTTGCAATGACAATGAAAGAGAGAGAAAAAGTTATTATTGCAATCCAAGACCAACCCTTTTCGGCGTGAGTCACGGTACGCTACATGCCGTAACTGGGCGATGTCTACAATGGACGCTTCTTCTCTCTGATCTGAAGAGAAAACTACTTCTGTTCATCCGATATTAAAACAATAATGACACAACACCTTCACATCACACTCCTTTGTGGCAAGGTTTCGCATAAAACATACACATTGACAGCAGGAAACCTTTTCCTATCTGCTCGTTTTCACCAGAGAAAGAAGTATTACATCGAATTCGTTATCAGTGTTTGGTTCCACCTTAGGTGCTTGCTCATGTGCATGCTCATTACCCAAGCCACACTTCTTGGTAGCGAGCGTATCTCCTGTTAGACTTCCCTACTACCTAACACAGCCGCGCACAAGCACGGTCAGCTGCACATACTGACTTGACCCGCGTCGAGGCACCCCTGGCACTCATTCCGCCGGAAGCCCTACGAGAAAACTAACAAATAACCAGGTCCTTCAAGGGCTTCCCTGGTTGTCTCATCGGTATGACCAATACGCCGCTGATAGCCATCGCAGACTATGCGATTCGAAAGCTATGCAGTGCCAGGTGGCGGTGCCCCATGTGGCACGGTGCCGGCATCATCTGCAACCGTGCTACCCTAAGAAGCCATTCCCTCTGGCCCAAGAGAGATCCGAGGTCGACCCGACTCGTAGTAAGTTCCACCTCCCCCATCCCCATCCCCACCCCCACCGCCACGCCTACCACGGCCACCCCCACCCCATACGGTCCTAGAGGGAGGGGGATCACTTTCAAAGATGCAAATAATCAATACATCCAGCGCCGTAGGTGCTTCTCGCTCGAACTTTCGTCCATGTACTCCCTTCATACATACATACATACATACATACATACATACTAGAAGCGAAACTACACGCTACAGTACTCTAACACTATCACCCTCATACCTACCCCCACCCCCATCCCAAAAAAAGTGTATTAACAAGCACGACCCCACGACCATTACTGGCCCTACAATAACCCTTCAAGCAATAACAAGCTGAGTGTGCAACTGCCTATCAACACCTCCATGAACCACTGGGGTGTTTGGGCTCCCCCCTTCACAAACATGCGAGCGAGAATTATAAACCTTTTGCAAGCACACGCACGCACACTCGCGGACAATCTTAATCAGAGTCAATAGTGGCCCGATGCCCTAGATAACAGGCTTTGGAATTCATTAGCACGTATGTATGTCTGTATGGCTGTGTTCGTGTGCGTGCGTGTATGTATGTATGCATGTATGCCCCAATGCCTGTGAATATGTATGACTGTATGCATCCATGCCTGTGTGTATGCATATGTACCTATGCATGTATGCATGCATGTGTATGTATGTGTGTATGTATGTGTGTATGTATGTATGTATGTATGTATGTATGCATAGTGTGTATATATGCACGTGTGTATATATATATGCACGTGTGTGTGTGTGTGTGTGTGTGTGTGTGTGTGTGTGTGTGTGTGTGTGTGTGTGTGTGTGTGTGTGTGTGTGTGTGTGTGTGTGTGTGTGTGTGTATATGTATATGTATATGTATATGTATATGTATATGTATATGTATATATATATATATATATATATATATATATATATATATATATATATATATATATATATGCACGTGTGTGTATATATATATGCACGTGTGTGTATATATGCATGCACATGTGTATATATGCATGCACATGTGTGTGTATATATGCATGTACATGTGTGTGTATATATGCATGCACATGTGTGTGTATATATGCATGCACATGTGTGTATATATGCATGCACATGTGTGTATATATGCATGCACATGTGTGTATATATGCATGCACATGTGTGTATAAATACAGGCACATGTGTGTATGTCTGCATGCACATGTGTGTATGTCTGCATACACACGTGTATAGGTATGTCCGCACATGTGTATGTATGTATGTATGTATGCACGAGTTTATGTATATATGCACATGTGTATTATGCACATGAGTATGTATGCACATATGTATGTATACACATGTGTATATATGTATACACATGTGTATATATGTATGTACATGTGTATGTATTATGTATGTGTATGCACATGTGTATGTATGTATGCATATATACACATGTATGCACATGTATGCATGTATGTATTCACATGTGTGCATGCATGTATTCACATGTGTGCATGCATGTATTCACATGTGTGCATGTATGTATGCACAATTGTGCATGTATGTATACACATGTGTGCATGTATATATGCACAAGTGTGCATGTATGTATGCACAAGTGTGCATGTATGTATGCACAAGTGTGCATGTATGTATGCACAAGTGTGCATGTATGTATGCACAAGTGTGCATGTATGTATGCACAAGTGTGCATGTATGTATACACATGTGTGCATGTATGTATGCACATGTGTGCATGTATGTATACACATGTGTGCATGTATGTATGCGCAAGTGTGCATGTATGTATGCACAAGTGTGCATGTATGTATGCACATGTGTGCATGCATGTATACACATGTGTGCATGTATGTATGCACATGTATGCATGTATGTGTGCACATGTATGCATGTATGTATGCACCTATGTGCATGTATGTATACACATGTGTGCATGTATGTAAGCACATGTGTGCATGTATATGCATGTATGTATGCACATGTGTGCATGTATGTATGCACATGTGTGCATGTATGTATGCACATGTGTGCATGTATGTATGCACATGTGTGCATGTATGTATGCACATGTGTGCATGTATGTATGCACATGTGTGCATGTATGTATGCACTTGTGTGCATGTATGTATGCACTTGTGTGCATGTATGTATGCACATGAGTCTGTATGTAAGCATATGTGTATGTCTGTATGCACATGTGTGTGTGTGTGTCTGTACATGTGCATTTATGTATGCAGCACGTGCGTATGTCTGTATGCACACATTTATATCTGTATGCATATGTATGTATGCGAGTGTGTCTGTCTGTATGCATATGCGTTTATGTATATATACACATGTGTGTATATATACATAAACGCATATGTGTAGGTATAGACACTGCATGTATAAGTATGTTTGTATGCATGTGTGTATGTATATATGCACATGTATGTAGGTATACACACTGCATGTATAAGTATGTAGATGTGTGTCTGTGCCTGTATGGACATATGCATGGACATATGTTGCATGGACATCAGCACCTATGTCTATGAATATATTGCATCTACATAGGCATACATTTAAAGATATTCATAGGCATGCATGTGCGGGTCTGATTACGTCAGCTGGTTTCGGGGAAGGATTGCAAAAATAAGCTTATATATCTCAAAACTCCCTTCAGTAAGACTCGTCCCAAGTAATCCCATCCTTATATAAAATTCCTAACGAATCCTTTCCTGGTACAAGGATTTTTTTTTTCTTTCCTAGTATCTTTTCTGTCTTCAATAACTTTCTCACCAAGTACCCAAGTTACTGTATCCACATGAATGAGACATTGAATATGGA
>BOPN01000629.1:218390-220890 GCA_017312705.2 Penaeus japonicus
GGCAATTCTTAAAAACATTCTTCGTTTTAACCTTATCTGCTATAAAATCATGTTATCTTTAAAAATTTACCTCTAACAACTTACTTCACACCACAGATAAACATTATTCTTGAATCATGACCAACATACAATAAAGTGTACATTCTTTTACAATCACAGCACCCTTTCTACCTCATTGCCGCAACCAACATCAATTTTGGCGACTGGCTCATTGTTTACGCAGAGCTAATCTTATCTCAATAGCCCTTGACACATCACAATAGGTTTGATAAACCCTTCCCCCCTTCACACCTTCCCATTAATATCAAATCCTGTGCATATCTGAGATAAGGCAATTAATATGAATAACCTTGCAGTGAGGAAGGATGAGTCACAGATAGATAAATGGGGAATAACAGAAAATGAAGGATGATAAAATAGAAAATTTATTCAAATGTCACCACATAAATCCAAGCGGTTTGCAATGACACAATCGAATTGATGGATGAAGATTAAAAGTAAATTTAGTTCTCCATTTTCATTTTTTCTCATTTGTTGCGGTGAAATGTTTCGAAAGAACAAAAAAACATCACATGTAACATTTCCCTGCGGCGAGAGAGGGGGATTCGGCGTTACAGGTGGCTCGAGATTGAACATTCAACGTTACAAACTAGCGTTACAGTAGATAAATGACTACTAACGAGATGAGATACGAAAAGGGAGGTGGAAACGTAGATAAAAGGGCGAGAAGAGGGAGTAGACCGCGGGAAAGAAGATAGTGATAAGAGGGAGAGGAGAGGAAGCGAGTGTTACAGGTGGGTGAGTGTCCCGGCAAAGAGAGACACGGTGGGCGGACACATTTCTCTCTGAAAGGGTTCTCACGCCCATCTCACGCCCCTCCTCTCCTTCTAGCCACGCCCACTCGCACGCCCGTGTGTCAAGCTGGCCGTTGCACCAGGTGTCGTGGCCTGGGACGCCCTTAAAACGGACCTTTGCCCTGGCTAAAACTTGAACCTGGCGCGCAATCTTGACACAAAAGTAAGAGCGACTCATCAGCACCGAGGACTCTCCTATCCCTCAAAAGGGGGGATTTACACCCCGCACGCCTTTCTGCGCCCCCACGCCCACCTCCCCCGATCATTGACGCCTCTCCGAGCCACGTGGGCGCCCTCCCACCTCCCCATATAACCGCCCCAGGACGAGGAATAGGAAGCCACTCACCAGGCGAGGAGGCCGACGTCCGTTTTCGCCACAATATGGCCGGGTTGGGAGGAGTGGCCATGCCATGTGCGCGGGGCGGCTGCGCGGCTCGCCCTGGGGAACCGCCGTTTTTGAATGCTCAGCCCGATGCTCCTTTGCAGTTTTGAGGTTTTAGGGGGTTCTAGGGATGGTTTCTTTGGTTGGGGTTGATACTTATTGTTTCAGGAGGAAGAGTATGAGATGTGCATGAAGAGGATGTGTGATTTGACTTAAGAAATCCGCCTTTTTTGAACGTCGTCTTAGCTTGAGGTTCAGGTTTGAGGGTTTAGAGATAAGTTTTTTTGGTTAGGTTTGCTATTCATTCTTTTAGGAGGAATAACCACGATATGCACACTAAGAGGCTACATAGTTCACCAAGAAGAAATACCTTCTTTAATAATGGGCTTCACATACGCTCGAATTTCGAAGGGTTTTAGTTTGAGAAATTTGAATGTGTGCCTCTCTGAGGAAGTGCCATGACATGTGCGTAATCCTGGCTGTAGAACCGACTTTTTATTTTCTCCCTATATTCTTATTCAGTTTCTGATGAGTCATTTTTGTTTAGATTTTCTTAAGTTCTTTTTGGAAAGTTGTAAGGCCCGTAAGATTTCGTATAAGGATTACTTAGTATAAAATAACTATATATATACATACATACATATATATATATATATATATATATATATATATATATATATATATCCACACACACACACACACACACACACACACACACACACACACACACACACATATATATATATATATATATATATATATATATATATATATATATATATATATACATGTTCATGTACATGTATGTATGTATAGAGACGTTGTCTGGATGCTAGGAAGGATATAGCCTGAGGTTGAAAATGAGTTGTTCTCAGAGTTAACAACGAGAGAGGGTATAGGACGTTCTCCTGCGCGTCCTATAAAACAAAATTAACTTTGTGTTTTACTAGTGACATATATGTCACTGTTGAACTGTCACACATCATATATCAGGTTTACAATCAAAAGATCTTGAGGGAGGCACGTGCTTCCTTTGGCACCACCACCCTTGGGTACGCCATTGTGTGCATATATATACGAAGCGTGGGCGTGGGAGGCAACGGACACAGCACTCGCTTTTTTTCAAATATTTTGACTCATAACAGTGAATTGTCGTGCGCTATAGATTTTTCAATCATAAAGGACATTATTGTATATTAATCATTCCGATGAAAGCAAAGTAATACATTTGAAAGATACAACGAGAGTTTTCTTAAGAACATTC
>BOPN01000629.1:230890-243390 GCA_017312705.2 Penaeus japonicus
GAAATTCAAGATGGGATTAGCATACTTGCGGGAGGTTTAGGAAGGAAGGAAGGAAGGCAAAAAGAAGAAAAAAAAGCAAAAGCTAATACATCAATTTAGCCCAAACCATTTATTTGAAGGAGAAAGAGAAGAAGAATGGGAAGGAGAAAAAGAAAAAAAGAAACATGGATGGTCCCCTTGAAAGCAAAAGAGTTGGTTTACTTAATATTCTTTGTAAAATGCTACACTGTTTACTGTCCTGAAACTTCATTTTGTGGTACTCCATATACTTTACAAAATCCCTTATAATGTTGAAAATAGTTTTACATAGAATTCATTTACCAATAAATTACAAATCTTGCCTTGGGTAATCATCATCATCTATGGTTTTTCAACATTTTACATTATCTAATACCTGCCACAATAATCCCTAATAGTTTTATGTTTCTTACACCTCTTAGGAAATACTATCAATTGTCTAATTCTCTATGGTATTTATCAAACTGAGGGAGAAATGATGTTTCTTGTCAAGTTTTAGTAAATTTTGGAATTACCTTACAAAGCTACTTCAGAATTAATAAAAGTTAATATTGAGGATATATATACAATAAGAAAAATCATGACTAATTTAAATCTGGTATAGAAACCATCTGTTTAAAATACACACACAAATACATAACTATCATCCAGATCATAATAAATGCCAAAGAAATGTCTCACAAATTCTTTCCTGTTTAATCATCTTTGGTTCACAGACATTTAGGAAGGCACAGTATCAAGAGAGAACAAACAATTTACAACTTGCTACAAATATATACCCATTATACAGGATATTTGACAGCATCTAGTACACAAAATATCCAAGATCAGTTCTTGAATCTCTTCACTTCACTGTAAAAATACTATAAAGCATACAGTATGTACAAGGAAAGACTTCTATTAAAATTCACCATTCTATGGTGATGGAAGCCTGAGGAATTATATCTACTGCTTGAAGCTTCAGTTCAAATAAGGAAGTATTCTGTATATGTTGCTTGAAGCTCAAGTTCAAATAATCCTGCAACTTTTATGGTATTTTTAATGAAAAACACAGTAGCCAGCATCATCCTTTTAAACATCAGAATATTAGATAAGATTAAAATTGTTAACCTTTATAATATAGATAACCTAATACCTAAAAATAACCTAAAAAGTTTGGCCTACACTTTTTCCCTGATACTGTGTATAAGTCTTCAACGTTGAACTGAAATTTGCCATAGACTAGCCTAGAGATCTTATTTGAAAAAGTTGTTAACCCATTGGTCGTGGTATTAAGAGGACTTCATATCTATATATCAATAAACACAATTACCATATAGTACATAAATATTATGAAGCAAATAAAAAAAGAAGAAGGAAAAATAAACATTGGGTTAAAAGTCATAACAATATACTGTAAATATATAAACATAATTATCACAGGCAAATTCACTGATTATTCAGGTACCAAAATATTCAATATTCAGAATCTCTACAATAGATTCCTTTGATTGCTGATTATATCTCAGATGAGGTATGATCCATTAGACTTGTGATATTATTGAACCTGGAGGTGGAGCCCCTTGTGCAATAATGAAAGAACCATCTGCAAGTGTATGTGCATGAGCAACTAATGTAGCAGCCATTGCTTGTTCCTCTGCTGCTTGCTGCTGCTGTTGCTGCTGCTGTTCAGCTGTAGGACAACCCAACTGTATTTTGTGTTTACGCCACATGTGCGCCTTGAGATTACCTTTGGTTTCTGAAGCATAATCACAGCGTGCACATGGGAATGGTTTCTCTCCTGTGTGGATTCGACGATGGACATTCAGTGTTTCTTTCCGTTTAAAGCTCTTATTGCAGAAGTCACACTGGAATTGTGGTTTTGTCTCATGAACCATACTGACGTGCTTTTTCAATGCCATAGCTCCACGCATGACTTTTCCACAAATATGACAGTTGACTTCTAGCTTTCTGTCTTCATGTTGCCTTTCATGCATGTTGAGTTTCCATTTTTTACTAAATGTTTCACCACAGTGACTGCATATGAAGAGACCACCTGTATCACCTACCTGGATATCATGCAAACTATACTTGTGTCTTGCTAATGACTTTGAGTTTGACATCTGCTTGTTACAGATCTCACATATAAGGTTACGCTTAATACATTGCCGATCAGGACACACAGGGTTGTCAGGACTAATTGGCAAAGTTAAATCTTCCCCTTTGCATTCTTTCTTCCGACAGAAGTTACAGCCTTTGGCTAGAAACACTGCCAAGCTAAGTGGAAGTGTTCCTCTGTCCTCCACTTGATCAACCATTATGTGCATAATCAACTCCTCATGAAATGATGGATTGACATACAGCTCTAGGTCTGACACAGCCCTACGTTTCAGGTCATTGCTAACCTGTTGGAAACACGCTTTTGTTAGAGCCCCTCCACTGCCAACCAGCAAGTCGTCTCCCCCACCTGCCATTCTGTTAACAAGATCATCCAGGTCATGAGGTGCTGATGAATCATCAGGTAAAACATCGCCCTCCAGTAAGGGTGGCATCAAGGTGTCTTTACTTCCAGCTCCCCCTCCCCCTCCACCACTGGGGTCTGACCTGCCAGTTGACCTCTTCCCCATGCGGATCCAGTAGCGGTACATTGCTATCATGTGAACGTACTTTGGAATATGTTGGGGATCAATCTGATGATAATTGATAATTTGCATATCACCTACTGTGATTGTTTCCACCTCCTGAACAACCGAATCCCCTATGGAGGCTTTGCTGTATGCTTCGTCCACTAGGGGGTCTCCAGTGTGTGTGACTAATAATTCTACACTGAAGCCACTAGCTTCTGTATCTCCACTCCCCTGCTGGTGCATGAGATTCTTCTTTTCCAAAACATTATTCATGACTTCAGAGAAGAACTTGGTGAGGTCGTTCTGATCAAATAACTTGGTGAGGAGGATGTCTGCATGCCAGAGAGTGATGATGTGTTGTGAAGTTCTGGCAATCTGAAGAGTTGTTGCAGAAGGATCAAAGAGTTCTTCAATTTTACCAAGGAAGGGTGTTAGGGCACTGTCGACTATCTTCTGGACTGACACCTGTGACAGAGATATTGAAGTGAATAAAAAGTGGCTTGAATATAAGAAAGTTCTTATCAAATATTACTGAAAATTTTCTTTCAGATGCATTTTTCTCATCTTCTCATTTTTTTAAAGCTCTAAATTACTTACTTTTATATTACATTACTCCATTCTATTTGCAGTACCAATTGATACCTGTCTGAGGCACCAAACTCTAGCTAATAGTAAAGAATCTTTTATTCTTACTCTCAATAAAGTGTCAGTAATCAAAATGAATAGTACATATTCTAATATTATCTATTCAAGTTATACCAGTTATTAGTCTCAAAAAGCCTCTCCTTCTTCCCAATAACCTCTCTTTTCCTTTTTTCAGAACACACACCAACAGCTTTACCACCCTACCCCCTAAAACACATACAATTAATAAAAAAAAGAATACAGCCTTTTAACACAAACAAAAATGATTCAACCACAGCACTGACCTTCATTTTTCCATGTGCGTCGTCACCCCCTCCTTCATGGTCAGTGACAGTTCTCCTCCTCCTCCTCCTCTCCTCCCCTAATCCATCGTCTGGCCCTCCATCACCAGGGCCACCCGTGTCCGACAGCAGTGGCATCACAAGGCTCTCCAAGTCATCCTCACCAGGATCACGTTTGATGCGCTTCCTTGGTCTACGGGGCTCCTTCTCCTCAACCTGCAAGTGTCAAAGGGACTGCTATAGAAAAGTGCTATGGAAATAGTAATAGGAACATCATATATATATGTAAAATTATGTGATACATCAAATTATTAACCCATTGTGGACAGGGTGCCTAATGACCAAACTGGAAGTCAGGACGGGCGGTCTACAACACTGGTGGCACCAGCTAAAAATTAGAGTGATGAGGAAAGTGTTTTCTCTGCTCTCCAGGCAGCGCAGACTAGCCTAAAGAATTTTTTTTTGTAAATCCACCACAAAATACAGGTTTAACCCATTGGAGCCGGTTGACGTGATGACACGTTTTGTGGTTTTCACGCCAGACGCCCGGGATGAGGTATGAGGGGAAGCCGCGCGCTCGGGTTGAGCGAGCAGGCAGCCTAGGCTCGCGGCTTGTGTGTCCAAGAATCTCGAGGCATTAGGCTTATGCGTTCGAGAACCCCAGTATTGCGACCATGCAAAGCTGGAACGGCCCCGGCGTGAATGGGTTAAGCCGACTTTGGAACTCTGTAACTCTGAAGCTAGTGCCGTTACAGCTATAATACTTCATGACTGTGTGCGTGCTTCAACTGTGAGCAATCCCGATGTCGTGTCATGTACACATTGACACTAATTCTTTAGGTCTAATTGGGGCCATCATGTATGTCATGACACCTGTACTCAATGGGTCAATAATTAAATATGTGATTGTTTCATAAAATCATGAAGTATAAGTATTATATAAAAAAACTATCATTGTGAGATGTCAATAACTTTTCCTGTATTTCCTGTATATTGGATATCTATGTATGTGAAATATTGGAGCCATAACTTTTAACATATAGTTTTAATAAATATAATAAACAAAGGACTTATAAAGTACTATCAAAAAGTCATATATCATGCTGAAGGGTTCCATTCCTTTATGAAGTAACAGAAAAAGTTATGATGAATAACAGCAAGATGCCATTTATATTCTTACAAACTTGAGATGATGTCTGTGTAACAATACTTTTAATAAATACTAACAGCGAAACAGCAAAGGAAGTTCTGTGTAAGTATGAAAAAAACACACTTTCAATTTTCCAGTTGAAGTTTAGTTACATGTGTGAAAAGACACTTTTTGAATCTACATTTTATCTGCATTTAAGCATTATAAATGAGTGCTAGGACAGATCTTGAGACTTTAGTCAATAGCTATCAAAAGTATCAAATAATAACATCTATCAATTGACCACAGGACTCCAAAGAGGTCTCCAATCTTCCTTATACAATTTTCAAATGTAATGTGATATTACAAAAATTATTATTTCACCATGATACAACTACAAATTTAATATTCAGTTTTTCAAAAACTTAAGTACCACCTTAACCCATTCATGTCGGGGGCATTCCAGCCTTGCAAGTTGCAATGCCGGGGCTCTCGAACGCATAGGCTTAAATCAATTAAATGATCGATGCCGTATGCTGGCACCCTGCCAGTGGGCCCTTGAATGCGCGGTACCAGTGGTGTACCACCCGTCGAGAGAGGGTTAATATTTTGTGAAAGTAATGTTAAAAGAAGTATGAGGTGAGCTTAGACTGGTCCCATTATCTTATAACAGTTAAAATTTACTATGAGAAGTGTACATACTTGACCCCATCCCATCAGCAACACAATAGTTACTATGGTTCATAAAGCCTGGCAATCAACATTTGGGTATCTCTCTCTAATGCACAAACAAAAACATACACTCACACAAATACAAAATTATGTTGATAATGATAATGATGATGGCAATGATGATAATAATGATAATGACTTATGATGATTATTCACAGAAATTAAAGTAATAATAATAATCAATAATAATATTGATAATGATGATGATGATGATGATGATAATAATAATAATGATTATATTAAAATTAATAATAATTATTATTATTATCATAATAATAACAATAATAATAATAATAATAATAAATTACACAAAGGATTGTTACTACTACTACTGTTAATAATGATAAATAAATAAATTGATGAATGAAAATAAATCAATCATCACCATTCCTTTCTCCCTGACTGGATAAATTTGTTGCTAGTATATATGTGCAAATGCAGTTGTTCTCTAATCTATTATTATATGCATTCTCACTTATTATGAATGAGAAATTTTACTATGTTAACCATCATCATGCATTAGTATAATGACATAATTTGGTGCATTCTAATTTGTTCTCTATAGAGTTTGCTTTACTCTATTAGTAAACTTATAAAAATATATTATTCCAGCCTTCCTAGTCTTGTCTGGCTTCATAAACTCCAAAACATACATATACAAATATACAAAAACTATTTGGGGGACAAAAATACCTCTCTTCCTGCCACCTCCTGATCATATAGTTCTAGGGCCTCCTTCATCTCAAACAGGGATAGCACCTTCCTTACAGATGCTGTGCCTTTGCCCCATAAAGTGCTCATGGAACCTAAGAAGAAAATCAAAGCAAAATACTTAAAAATCCATCTTGACTGAAAATGTGAAGAGTACTACTTATATATAATATGAAATAAATAACCTGAAAGGAGTCCTCTTCTCTCTCTCTGTACAGCTGGTGCTTTTATAGACAACCTAGAAACAAACATAAGTATTTCAATGAATAAGCTAAAGCAAACCAACTAAAAATATGAAAAGTAGATATAGACACTTTTCAAAATCTATATCCAGGTGTATAATTCCCTTTCTTACCTGTATACATAAATGAAACCACAGCATCAACGACGTCAAAATTCACAGCAATGGGTAGAGTAAAACGGCAGAACTGGTATAAGTACTTCAACTTTTTTCTTCTCAAGTACATCTGTCTATAGAAGTATGGACTGCGAGCCACTAATACTGCTCTATGGGCCTGAGAATAAAAGGAACTTAATTAAACTCAAAATATTTCTACAATACTTAATAGATGCTGTTATTAAAATTTTGCTTTATTATCTTTTCATTTTCAAATCTTATGTTCTAAAATGGTGACTCTAAAATATATGAATTTCATATCAGTGTATACCATAAGACACTTTATTTCTCATGAATTATCTACTGCAATAAAAGAAACTTACATAAACCATCTGTCTTTTATCCATATCAACAAGTGCAGTATTACAATCAATACGCAACTGCCTCATCTGTTCCAGAGCATTGCCAAGTGAGGGGTCCGCAAACTGGTGGTAAGAGGGTTCTGTTGCCACATCCTCCAATCCATCTGTTGCCCCCCCATCATCCCACATGGGTGGTGGGGGAGGCTGTACCTTTCTCGGTCGCCCTAGACGGCCAGGTACTCTTTCAACTGGAGAAGTATTCAAGGGGTCTCGTGGTCCATATGCAACTACCTGTAGCAGATAATCAACCATCAGGAAAGATTATTTCCTCCTTTCTCTAAATCAATTCTTTAATGATAGGGATTGCAGTTGATTTTTTGCCTTTTTTCTTAATTTTCAAGTTAAAATTAAGTATGCATAATCAATAATTTCAGTAAAAAAAAAAAAAAAAGTTACTTTATCATTACATTCAACAAATGCAAGGAAAAATCTGCCCTAGGTATTTTTCAAAATTCCTGTTAAACTATTATTAATCTATCAACTTGGGAAAAAATCAGATCATTATATCAATGACACAGGGCAATGTGTATACATGCCATGGCAAGGTTAGGCTAGATATGCCAGCTAGCAGATATACCTATTATGACATTAAAAGCTATGATCAGCTAACAATGCAGGTGTGGAATTTTTTGGCTCCAACACTGCTAATTCTCAGCTTAAATACTCAATTTGTCTAGAATCAAAGACAAAGGAGGGGAAAGCATTGTCCTTGTACTTATATCTTTTGTCTTGTGCTGGCAGTCTTAAAATTAACTTCAACGCAATAGCTACCATGCTCTGATTATTTCTAAACACCTTGGATTAATCATTAATCACTAAACAGTAGTATCCATACTTTACAGCTTGAGTCAACATATGTAAACACAATAATTTTTATTAACAAAAAACAAAGTAAAATTCTATTAATTTTCTTAACCCTTCTGAGACGGGCCACATCTAAGGATGCTTGGCTTGGGCTGGTAATTTCAAGATGTTGTATCTTCCATTATTTTCTAGACTTATGGTATAATATCTGAGTCTATATATAATATTTTAGCAAAGTGATACTAATCAGCATTTGATATGATACATTAATTCCACAACTGAAGGAATGACTAGCTTGTAAATTTGAACAAAAAGATGCAGTGTGAAAATGATCCAACCATACGAGAATGCCCATCATGGAAGGGTTAAGTAAGGTAATTAGTCAGTATTTGCTTATAACCACCCTCTATTACTTCAGAATATAAGTCCAACTTGAGTAAATATCTAGTTTAAATAAGACTCTACCACAAAAAAGCAAAATAAATACATAGTACAACTATCTCTCATTCTTTCTACTACTAAAATTCTGAATAAGATGATAAAGTTCAAAATTGTACCTAATATTTTTGTAACAATATCTGCTGGTAAAAGGATACTGAATATGTAAGTAGTCAAACTTTTATACATGACCAATACTATAAATCATCAGGAATGAAACATGAAAATGAAGAAAAAGTAAGAGGAAGCACCAGACCATCATTAAGTACTTCCACAAATACCTATCACAATGCCTCTGAAGCTATTGAAAAACAGATCTTGAAAAACAAAAATAACAATCCTTACCTTGACGAAATCACTCTCATCAATGAGGACTGTGACCTGTTCGATCCTGAAAGGTTTATCTGCATCATGATCTTTTCTGATCTTATTCAGGTCAATCAAGGTGGCATTTGGGGCCAACTTGGTGACTGAGCCAGGTGGGGGCTGGACAGGGGGAGGGAGAGGGTGCCCATCTGGACCCAACGGTGTTCCGTCGGCCGAGGTGTTGAATATGGGGGTCACGCTGGCACCTAGGCCTTGGCCTGAGCCGTCATTTTGGGTTGCAGACTGTCAGGGATAAAAATATTCAAATTCATTAGTAGATACAAGTGCTATTGAAAAAAAAGAAAAAAGAAAGAAAGAAAGAAAAAACTAATAATGTTGAAAAGTTTACTTTGACCATACTGTAATATATATAATTATGTGATAAATTATGTAATCTTACTGATACTACTAAAAAATAGCTATATCTCGCATAACAGCACATCCTACAAACTTCATATCATTTTTCACCTAGTTTCCATAAAATCAGTTACTAAACCAAAGCACTCACAGTAGCACACTCCTTGCATCCCATGCTAAAGATTGATTTCACATATATAATAATTGCTGCAAATTAATATAACATTTTATATAATTTGGACAAAAACTTTAACATGGCCAAATATTTAAGTATAGCACTGAAGGTAAAGGGGATTGGTTACTCATAGTATATAACTATAAATAATCACAATCATTTGCTAAATAATGTAGCCACACTCTCAAGCCAAAATATAAAAAAAAATAGTTGCATATCAGTGCATTCTGGTGAATCTGGTATCATACCTCGCAAATGAAGTGCAAACTACCTCAGGCTTTGTAAAAATATCCCTATACTTTCTGCATTGTCCATTTCCTTCACTCTGCAGATTCTTCCTGGTTTGAAGTCTTTTTATTTCTTGCTTTGCTTATTGATAATCATACAATATGACTCAAAGAAGATAAAAAGCACAAAGTTGCAATTAAACCTTGTCACATGAGGACGAATAGCCCTTGCAAGCCTGTGATCCAATCTCATTATACCTTTAGAAAGGGAAAAAGGGGACTATGTGCCAGAGGACTGTTTATATACATTGATATTGCACTATTAAAATCATATTTAATCCTTAATGCAAATAATTAGCAATAAAACTTTATTTGATAGTGTGTGTGTGTGTGTGTGTGTGTGTGTGTGTGTGTGTGTGTGTGTGTGTGTGTGTGTGTGTGTGTGTGTGTGTGTGTGTGTGTGTGTGTGTGTGTGTGTGTGTGTGTGTGTGTGTGTGCGCGCGCGCGCGCGTTCGTACGCGTGCGTATTTATATATATTTAAGTACACACACAGAAACACATATATCTATAAATATATATATATATATATATATATATATATATATATATATATATTTTTTTTATTATTTTTTTTATTATCATATGAATTAAAATTACAGGACACACATTTTTTAATGTCTGTCAGTATTTGGCAGTGCTAATCTTTGAGATTTTTTTTTTTCTCCTACTGAAGTTTTTTTACTTAAAGAATTAATAAAATCTCATCCTAATACATAAAAGTATCAAAGAACACTGATTCCTTTGGTTATAACGATTGGCTGAATAAAAAAAAAAAAGACATTCCAAGAAAAGGTAAATATTTAGAAGACATCCACAGCAGCTTTCAAAACAGAAACTTTTCCTTGTACTCTTGAATCTGGCTATGATCTTTGATGGATGGCTGACAGTCTGGAGTCAAACATAATACTGACACAGCGTCAAGTAATACCCTCGCCTATACTTCTGCACAGGCCAATATACATCTACCATATATATTGGTGGTAGAAGTGTGTGGGCCTTTACTGGAGTACCAATCGGTGCAGATCGGCTTTTCCAGTGACAGGAGCTAGATCCTTATGCATGGATATGATGTATTTTCACAGAAAATACTTCATATTCTTTTTTATTTTTGCAATTCCTTCCACCAATTTTCATATCTTGACTAATGTATACTATGTAATATGCCTTTATGTATGTGTATATATATAATTCACACATACACATGCACATGCATATGCACACACACACACACAAACATACATATATATATATATATATATATATATATAGATACTTATATATAAATATTATATGTATATTCATATATCAATATTTATATATGTATATTTATATATGTATATTTATGTATGTATATCTATGTATGTATATTTATATTTATGTATATTTATATTTATATATCTATATATTTAGATACATATATATATTTATACATATCTTTATCTATCTATCTATATATATATTATATATAGATATATATTTATTAAATATATATGAAAGATTACATTAGGAAATGTCAAATGATTTACCCAATATAAAAAGAGAGAAAAAGGTTATTTCCATACCTGGTTAGGAATAGGATTAAACAAGTTAGGATTAGGGTCTGGATGATTACGAGTTGGTGCGCCTGCTGGAAAATGTCTTTGGCAGGCATGCACAGCTGGCCGTCCATCATCAATGGCTAGGACGTCTAGCCATCGACGGTAGGAATCTTCATCTTTGCTTCTCCGAACTGAATATACCACAACGCCTGATAATGAATAAAATCTTAATTTATTTCTTATTAAATGTTGGAGACTGTAAAATTTAATCTGTGGAAAAAAATGTAATATCTAAATAATTTAATATATAAATTATACATATAATCATCAGAGTATTATATATCATCAAAAACAATTATACAAATGAAAAAATGTATACCCAAATACTTAGCATCTTAATATCTAACATCTAAATATCTCAATAATAATAAATAGAGCATCATAAAATTAAAAAAGCCTCATGTCTCTGGATTTCTGACATCTACCATAAATGCAACGTCCTTCTTAGGATACACAGCGAACTCACCTGGAGAAGTGGCACCACAGCCCGGAACATGACATCTCCTGGTCACCACTCGGCTGTCTCCACCAATCGACATGACTCCCCTTCACCCTTCCCAATCTGTTGGTAAGTTAAGTTTGAGTAGGAAAATAAAATCATTACCCTTTAATTTTTGGGTAATATTTCTATCAGGAAGCATTACTATTTTTTTTTTATTATTATTATTATTATCATATGAATTAAAATTACAGGACACATTTTTTAATGTCTGTCAGTATTTGGCAGTGCTAATCTTTGAGAATTTTTTTTTCTCCTACTGAAGTTTTTTTACTTAAAGAATTAATAAAATCTCATCCTAATACATAAAAGTATCAAAGAACTCTTGTGCATTTCACACTGATTCCTTTGGTTATAACGATTGGGTGAATAAAAAAAAAGACATTCCAAGAAAAGGTAAATATTTAGAAGACATCCACAGCAGCTTTCAAAACAGAAACTTTTCCTTGTACTCTTGAATCTGGCTATGATCTTTGAAGGATGGCTGACAGTCTGGAGTCAAACATAATACTGGTACAGCGTCAAGTAATACCCTCACCTATACTTCTGCACAGGCCAATATACATCTACCACATATATTGGTGGTGGAAGTTTGTGGGCCTTTACTGGAGTACCAACAGGTGCAGAGGCTTTTCTAGTGACAGGAGCTAGTTCTTTATGCATGGATATGATGTATTTTCTAGGAAAATACTTCATATTCTTTTATATTTTTGCAATTCCTTCCACCAATTTTCATATCTTGACTAAAGTATACTATGTATATGCCTTTATGTATGTGTATATATATAATTCACACATACACATGCACATGCATATGCACACACACACACAAACATATATATATATATATAAATATACATACGTATATATATGATATATATATACATACGTATATGTATGATATATATATATACATACGTATATATATGATATATATATACATACGTATATATATGATATATATATACATACGTATATATATGATATATATATACATACGTATATATATATATATATATACGTATATGCATATCATATATATACGTATGTATATATATATATCATATATATGTGTATATACATATATATCATAT
>BOPN01000629.1:260890-268390 GCA_017312705.2 Penaeus japonicus
ACTTTAACCCATTAGCAGCGGATGGCATGATTTGGTGCAAAGGCAGAGTCGGTGATAGACGCGGATGGCACCATGCCAGACATGTAATTCAGCTATCCTACTGCACAGACCTTTTTTTAATACCGCGACCAATGGGTTAAGGAATGTAGTGTAAGCAGAAGTATATAACAATAGAATTTATCAAGATACACAATTCATGTGGATCTACACAGCCTGTATTATGCCAGATTTGATAATTATACTGTTATGTTTAGTATATTCATAATATGTCAGTGTATTGTTTTCTTGTTATATATTAGAGCAAGTTCATGAGCTAATGAATTGATCAGTCAACTCTTCTATGAAGTAAAAGTAAACAAAATAATTACAGTCAAATACTTAACATCTATAGAACCAATACTATTCTTAGTCTGTATTAAGACAATAAGTCAGTGAAGTACCTCAAGGTTATAGTGAAATAAGCTAATAGATATCGGAGAGCTGTGAAAGAGGATGCTATTTTTTCTTTTTTTTTTCATAGAAGGTAAACAAATTAGTGATAATCTGAAATTATTAAAATAAAGACATTTTGTAGGTTTATAAGAACTTTTTTTGTGAACATCAAAAGTTTTATGTAGAAGAAAGGCAAGGATGCATATACTTTGAAATATAGTTATCAAAGCTGTTTCCTATCACTATTTACAAAATATGTTTGCATCTTTATTGCATGCTTTGTAATAGGTCAGCACTAAATTGTTTTATTTTGAATGGATACCATATTTGAATTTAAATATATGCTTCATATGAAATAATTGTGCATGTTTTTCCTCTTATGATATGATAAGTGATTGGACACAAATGACATGCAACCCCACGCCAAGCTGTTCAAGTTCCCATACTTGTATTTATTTACTAGTGGATCTTTCATCAATGCTTCCAGCCCACCCTTTGAAACATGTCATAAATTGTGATTTCTTCATTAACATGATGCTGAGTACTGTTTCCGATTGATCCATAAATCTCATCTTTTTGAATAAGAGCCACTTCGATTGTCTAGGGAAATCAGCAACTTTATATATGATCAGATAAATAAATGCAGATGCAGTTCCTGTTAGAGATGACTGATACTTCAGTGCAAATACTGACAAAGTATATTCCTGTCATATACCTTATGCTTTATGTACATTATGATGCTTTAAAGGGTGGTCACTGTGAATATTATGGAGGGGAGAAGTTCTAAGGTCTAGTATTTGTCATATTATAAAGTGATTGGTTGCTAGCATTTAAGCAGTAGGGGTATGTATATTGTTTCAGAAACAAAAACTACAACAATGCTCTATTGTAGTTATAGTTCAAGTGTTAAGTTTGAAAGTATTTGGGTTGGAAAGTATTTCTTTTTAATGATTTGGAATTTTGTAAAAGTGACATGGATATGCAGCATAGGCCTAAGTTACAGAAAAAATAAAGATAATTGTATTACAGATTGGAAACTTAGTCCTTTCACTTATTACAGTTTGATTATTTCTTACTTTACAATATTCTAATTAATTAATCACAGACGGCCAAGAAAGTCCAAGATAAGTTGAATAGATCATAAGATAAGTATGAAAGAGAATGATAAGAATTATGATAACATCAAACTTGATGGTTGGATATTCCTAAAAAAAGGAATATTTAATCAATACAGTGATTCTGAATGTACATAGTGGTGAGTTTGTAAGGAAAATGTTTTCTTTTTATGTCTGTGTGGGTATGGAAGCTTTAAGTTTTCAATCTCAGATCTGTATATCTGTCTGTGAATCTATCCTTAATCATTCGTTAGAAAACAATCTTTATAAAGGTATATACAAATCATATTCTGTAGTGTTTATTTGAAAAAGAAAAATCTTTAATTTTAAGGCATGTTATCGGAATTCAGAATTTTTCCAGACCATTTGCCAAAAACACATCATTCCTATGAGAATGGGCAAAGCTTTTGTCACTCTTAAGACCTTTTTGCCACTACGTCTCTGGATTAAGTTATTTATATCTCAGTGGGTAATATTTTTGGTATGTAAAGGAAAAAGTTAATGAAGAATATAGTAAAAGTAATTTTGCAGGAGGAAGATTTTCCTTGTTGAAATTAATATTAATTTTGGTTATTGTTGATTAAGTTATCATATAGGAAAGTATTGAAATAGGTTTTATAAAATATTAAGAAGTGAAATTGTTTCATAATGATGTGCTTAAAATTGGCATATCTGGGTGTAATCTCGTTATTTTACATGTACAGGTATTACTTGTTTTACCTGTCTTTGTGCTTAGTTTTATTTTTATGTTTATATTTGCTTGTAGTTATTAGTGCCAGATGTTGATTATAGTTTTGATCCTTCAGAGTGTAAGCATCTAATTAACTTTTGCTCTATTCATATCAGGGACCCAGATTCGTTATTCTGTCTGGAAATGAAAAGGGATTTTATTCTGCAGTGTTATCTAGAAACTTTATTTTTTCCCTATTAAAAAAAAAAAATTGTTTTAAGAGTGTTATGCCTTTTTTAATAAAAGATCTTTATTTTTTCTGTTTTATGATTAGAAAATATTCCAAGTTGCCTTAATTGTTTGTTAATGTAAGAAGTTATGTTTGATCTCTGGCAGGTCCAACTTTGCCCTTTGCTTGTTATTTTGTTTGACTTTACATCTTGCTTTTGTTTATGATTTGAAAAATGATATGGTTTTAATTAGAATTCTCAATGTAGGTTTTTGTTTCTTTCTGCTCTTCAATATTTAGACCTAGAATAGAAAAAAATTGAAGAGGCTGTAAAAGTAAGTGCCTTTATTGTGAGTTTTGGATGTTATGGTGCAACATTTGCATGTAGTTGTATTTATCTACATCAATTATTTGCATTGATAGATGAAGCAGTGGAAAGAGACTGGGTCCAATTGCAACGACCATTTATGTAAGACAGCAGATGCATGCCAATGTTTATATGGTTATGCTTCTGTCATATTTCATTCTTTCACGCTTGATTGTTTAATCCATTCCTCAACCTTTTGTGGTTATGTTACAACCCCCCATTCTCCATCTTTTGCCACTACCATATCTTCCATCTCTTGCCCTTGCCTGCCTCTGTAATTATCTCCATTTTGTTTTTCTTCTCTCTCTCTCTCTCTCTCTCTCTCTCTCTCTCTCTCTCTCTCTCTCTCTCTCTCTCTCTCTCTCTCTCTCTCTCTCTCTCTCTCTTTCTCTCGCTCTCTCGCTCTCTCGCTCTCTCTCTCCCTCTCTCTCTCCCTCTCTCTCTCCCTCTCCCTCTTGCTCTCTCTCTCACTTCCTCCCTCCCTCTTCCTCCCTCCCTCTCACTCTCTCCCTCTTCCTCACTCTCTCCCTCTTCCTCACTCTCTCTCTCTTCCTCCCTCCCTCTCACTCTCTCCCTCTTCCTCCCTCCCTCTCACTCTCTCCCTCTTCCTCCCTCCCTCTCACTCTCTCCCTCTTCCTCCCTCCCTCTCGCTCTCTCCCTCTTCCTCCCTCCCTCTCGCTCTCTCCCTCTCCCTCCCTCTTCCTCCCTCCCTCTTCCTCCCTCCCTCTCGCTCTCTCCCTCTTCCTCCCTCCCTCTCGCTCTCTCCCTCTTCCTCCCTCCCTCTCGCTCTCTCCCTCTTCCTCCCTCCCTCTCGCTCTCTCCCTCTTCCTCCCTCTCGCTTTCTCCCTCTTCCCTCCTCTCCTCTCCCTCTCGCTCTCTCCCTCTCCCTCTTCCTCTCCCTCTCGCTCTCTCCCTCTTCCTCTTCCTCTCTCTCGCTCTCTCCCTCATCCTCTTCCTCTCTCTCGCTCTCTCCCTCTATCTCCCTTTCCCCTACCCCCATCCCTCGAATAATTTTATCTGTAGCTTTGGCTGAAGGCAAAAGTTTTAAAGGATGGCAGGAACTCTGAATTTGATCTTCACTCTTTTTTTTTTACTTCATTTTGGCACCGAATGTAGTAAATTAATTCCTGCTGTCCAATCAGCCAGATGGCGATGCATTTGGATGCCACCGATCAGCTGTGCACTTGGGTTGAGTTTTTTTACGTGTACGATGCTGAATTTAGATGCTGGCGCTCTTATAATCAGCTCTTTCTGAAAATTCTGAAAAAAATCTAGTCTAGGGGGGGGGGGTGAAGGGGTATGGGGAAGTGGAGGGGCTATCGAGCCATTGACATCCACATGTGAACGTCCAGCGAAGCAAGTTTGCTTTAGATCATGAAAGCTGTTATTTAGTGTCGTTGACGGAACGTCCTGAGGATGAGGAGAACGGCATGGTGGCGTAATTGTGTGTTGTTTGTTGTGGAGATGAATCAGCGGCCGCAGGCTCGGCGAGGGAGGGGTAGGGGTAGGGGTGGAGGTGGGGAGAGAGGGTGCGAGGGCCGGAAGCCTGATCCATTACTACAAGGTGCGTGACCAACCCGCACTGCCACCACACGCTACTAAGCGCTACACAAACACACACTCACAAACACACACATACAAACACACACATACAAACACACACGTGCAAACACACACATGCAAACACACACATGCAAACACACACATGCAAACACACATACAAACACACATACAAACACATACATACAAATACACATACAAACACACACATACAAACACACACATACAAACACACACACACACAAACACACACACACAAACACACACACACAAACACACACACACAAAAACACACACAAGCACACACACACACACACACACACACACACACACACACACACACACACACACACACACACACACACACACACACATACATACATACACACACACACACATTACGAGCCAGAACTATATGGATATGATTGTTTACTTTTCTTGTAGAGAGGAGTGGGAGATCGAGATCGAGAGGAAGCGTGGGAGAGGGAAAGAGGGAGGGAGGGAAAGAAAGAAAGAAAGAAAGAAAGAAAGAAAGAAAGAAAGAAAGAAGAAAGAAAGTGCAGCCTTGGTTCTGACTCGATTATCGTCGGCTAATGGAGGGGATTCTTTCTTGGCCGGCGTGAGTGTCGCCTGCTCCCCTCGGCCCTTCCCAGAAGTAAGCTCATCCAGCCAGTCGCGAGTCTCTCGTTCTTGCACTCGAAAACCTGTCACTTTATTATTAACTGCAGGTGTGGGCTCTCTGGCTGACGGAGGAGTGCCACGCGTGGTATGGAAGATGAATTGAAGGATGGGAGGTCTTATTCATTTCTGGGTGGATGGGAGGATGGTGAGGGGGGGGGATGATGACGTCCCATCCCATCACCCACTCCTCCACCTCCATCACTATGCCTCCACCTTCTCTGTATCATCCCTCCATCATCCTTCTTCCCCCCCTTCCTCCCCCCCTTCCTCCCCTCTTCCTCCCGTCTTCCTCCCGTCTTCCTCCCCCCTTCCTTCACCCTTCCTCCCCCCCCTCTGTGGGAGTTTTGCCATTTGGTTTTCTGTGCGCTTCACCCAGCTGCCCCTTTCCCCCCTTTGTCCTCTCAGGAATGTTTACTCGATGGCCTTTGCCTTCTTTGCCTGGAATGTTTTGTAGAGTATCGCTCTGTGGATTTGTAGCCCAAGTGAAGGATTTAGATTCTTTTGTAAAAGCCTAACAGTTCTTATAGCTATCTCCTGATATATATATATGTATGTATGTATGTATGTATTAAATATATGTGTGCGTATGATTGTATGCGCGCCCGTATTTATGTGTGTATGTATGTGTGTATGTATATATTTATGAAGTGTATATTTTTGCCTCTTCCGGAGTGGCCGTGAGTGCGTGTCAGCAAAACGAGTGGATTTTAGGGAGGGCAGATGCTTGCAGGAGATGAGGGGAGCCGAAGCAAGACGGTGGGGAAGGGGTCTCACAGTTTGTTTACATCCGATCTGGTCGGAGAGCCGAGAGCCTCGCGGACCTGGACACCATTTAGGCTCGTGCAGGCCTGTTTAGAAGCTTATTTTTAGCTGAGTGATGTTATCGGTCTTGTAACCCCGATGTGGAAATTTCGATGGGACGCTACGTCGGTTGGTTTCCATGTGCATTAAGTATTTTTTGTTAGACATCCTTTCATTAAGATACCTGCTTTACCGAGAGTTGACCTATTCTGTCCAGATTACCGTATCTCCGTTTCAGGAAAGGCATTGGCGGAAGGGGAGGCGCAGACGTCTCGATGCCTAGGAAAAACAATCTCTTGAAAAAGGTCTCTGGGAACGGGCCGGTTCGGAGTTAGGGGGATTGTTTATACGGGCAGCACCTGGGGAGGGAGCTTGGGCAGCAGGGCCATGCGCGCCACAGGCTGCTAGGGTTTAAGGGGAGAGAGGGAGAGGGAGAGACAGAGCGTTGATTCCACGTCGTTTGCAAACTGCGGTGACGCGGGTCGTAACCAGCTGTTCTAGCCATGAAAATTTGGGAAGCGCCCCGTTCCAGAACCTGTCGCGACACGCAGAGGCCTTTCTGTAAGGGCATGTGTGGTCACTCCTAGGCGGTGATACTCATGCTTTGCCTAAAGCTACGGCGTTGAGAGCGAATCCCTCTCCGCGATCGAGAATTATAGGGAAGAGTGCGAAAGCAGGGCGTGATGGCTTTGTTTACATTCCGCCACCTGTGTTGGCGTCTCGGGTTACTCGCAGACAGGAACCCTGGTTGTACACCTACGGGGGATTAGCATAGGCATGTTTGATTCTCCCTATTAATGCTATTTGTATGGAGAGGTCGGCAGGGGAATCGCAAGAAGCATGGCTCACAAGCAAGCAAGCACTCGCAGGCACGCACAAGCTCTCGCCTTCGTCGTCGTCGCCGCCGCCGCCGCCTCCTTCGCCGATCATTGATAGAGCGGATCGTGTATGACGTGGCATTTGAGTGAGGGTTCTACTACCTGGTGGCGTGAAGGTCCCGCGCCCGCACCACCGCCATATACAGCGTGCTCATTGAAACTCGTTTTAGACCGTCGCTCCCTAATTGTCTCTCGCGGGACTCATAGTGTCCCGCCTAACGGGACGCACGTTATTCGAGGAAGCCGAGTTGAACGTTTATCGCGCGCCATTAAGCTGCGACTAGCAAGTCCGACTGGATTATTCATTCGGGGACAGGAAGGACATGCGCTTCGTCGTGGGCATGGCGTCGCGTCGGCTAGAGAGGGCACGGCCGTCCGTCGCTTCGGCCCGGGAGAGAGAGAGATGACTCACACGGCGAGAGGGTCGGGGGGATAGGAGGGAGGGGAGTCCTTGCTCCTCTACCCCCTGCCCCACTCCTGATCCTCGGACAGGAGTGCCACGCCCCTCCTGTCGTCGCCGAAGAGATGAGTGCCACGAGGAATGCGGAAACATGCACGCCGACATCAGTACCGGTACCACCATACTACCAAAACCTAGTCAAGGACGACCACTCCGCCTTGCTCCTCGCCGCGACGATGATCGGAGGAGATAATGGTGATTCCCATTGCGGTCGTGTTTTGTGAGTGACCATTACGTGGCGTCACCCTAACCGACAGCTGAGGGATGTCGCTGTCTTTTCCGCGGCTCTCTTGACAGGCTCCGCGAG
>BOPN01000629.1:273390-280890 GCA_017312705.2 Penaeus japonicus
GGGGACGCCTCGGAAGACCATGTAAACTGACGGGGAGGATGACGGCGCGCATCGCCCTGGCTGAATTTCAGTCTTGCAGTCTCCTAGTATTCATGGGAAATCATCACTTGTTCATGGCATTTTAGTTCGTTTGAGCGACGTTCTGCCGTTTAGTATTAGAGGAACGAGAGTTGTTGCTGTGAAAGAGTATAGAGTTTTGATGCGTTTGTAATTTTTTGCGGCCGTGTTCAACTTTACTTCAGTTGGCAGCCTGTAGCTCTTAGTGCTGTGAAGTGTGATTAAAGCGGCATAAAATTTGCATATTGCCACCCCCCCACCTCTTCCTCCTCCTCCTCCTCCCCACCCCACTGCATTATTTCAATGTTATGAATCTGTATTTGAATACATATGTGTAGGGGTTGCTATACAAGCATAATGCAGTAACACACAGGTAAAAGGGTGTGTCACCTAAAAAGCTGGAATGAAGTTTGTGCGTATAAGGACCAGGAATGGCAAATTCATGCATGTGTGCTTCTTATAGCAAAGGTCGGGGCATTGTATAAAAAGGCGAGATACGGTAGCATAAACTGAAGGATATGATGGCTTAGGGAGAATTTATATTTAGTATTGCGCAGTTTGCGTGGAGTGATATAAATCACGGGCGGTGATGTATAGTGTGGAGTGGAGGGGAGAAGAGTGAGCCTTCAAGTGCCTGGTCACCTGCACTCCACGCTTGCCTCACCTCGGGTTACACTCGCGGGAACTCGTATCTCTCGCCGTCCTGTCGTTCTCTCTCCCGTCCTCTCGTTCTGTAGATTTGCCTCACGGTCTGTAGATCTGCCTTTCGTTCTTTAAATCTGTCTCTCGTTCTTTAAATCTGTCTCTCGTTCTTTAAATCTGTCTCTCGTTCTTTAAATCTGTCTCGTTCTTTAAATGTGTCTCGTTATTCCTTTCTCTCACCCTTGTTCCCACCCTTGTTCCCACGTGCTTTCTCTCGGTCTCCCGTAAAGAAATAAGGAAAGAGAGAGAGAGAGAGAGAGAGAGAGAGAGAGATATATGAATGTTTAGATCATAAATTAGCCAAACATGCGCGTAGTAAAATGTCGGTTAGGGAGAGAGGGAGGGGGGGAGTCACGAGTTTACAGTTTCCTAATAAGGAAGCGCCTCTGCTCCTCCACGCTCCGGCCGACGCCAACGCTCCGCAACCATCTTTCCACCTTTTTCTTTCGCTTCTGTGCTTCTTTTGACATTTCGCTTCTTTGTACTCTCCGTTGTCAGTACATTCGCCCGTCTCATCCTACCTTTGACTGCGTCTTCGTCGGGATCTTCTTCTTTTCCCTCTCTTTCTTCTCCTCCTCCTTCACCTCCTCCTCTTCCTTCTTCTCCTTCTTCTTCTTCTCCTTCTCCTCCTTCTCCTTCTCCTCCTTCTCCTTCTCCTCCTCCTTCTCCTTCTTCTCCTCCTTCTCCTTCTCCTCCTTCTCCTTCTTCTCCTCCTTCTCCTTCTCCTCCTTCTCCTTTCTCCTTCTCCTTCTCCTTCCCCACATTCTTTATCTTCTCTTACTTCTTCTCCTGCTTCTGCTCCATTTTTTTTCTTTTCTTTCTTTTCTTCTTCGTCTCCGTCTCTTCTTTTTCGTCTCCGTCTCTTCTTTTTCGTCTCCTCCTCCTCCTTCTTCTCTCCTCCTCCTCCTTCGTCTCTCCTTCTCCTCCTCCTTCGTCTCTCCTTCTCCTCCTCCTTCGTCTCTCCTTCTCCTCCTCCTTCTCCTCCTCCTCCTCCTCCTCCTCCTCCTCCTTCTCCCTCTCCTCCTCCTCCTCCTCCTCCTCCTCCTCCTCCTCCTCCTCCTCCTCCTCCTCCTCCTCCTCCTCCTCCTCCTCCTCCTCCTCCTCCTCCTCCTCCTCCTTCTCCTCCTCCTTCTCCTCCTCCTCCTCCTCCTCCTCCTCCTCCTCCTCCTCCTCCTCCTCCTCCTCCTCCTCCTCCTCCTCCTCCTCCTCCTCCTCCTCCTCCTCCTCCTCCTCCTCCTCCTCCTCCTCCTCCTCCTCCTCCTGTATACAGTCATTTCACACACCCTCACCCACACACACCCTCACCCACACACACCCTCACCCACACACACCCTCACCCACACACACCCTCACCTTCAGCCTTACCCACACCCTCATCCTCACCCTCACCCTCACCTTTATACACCCACACCCTCACCCAAACTCTTACCCACACCCTCACCTACTCCCACACCCTCACCCACACCCTCACCCACACCCTCACCCTCTCCCTCTCCCTCTCCCTCTCCCTCTCCCTCTCCCTCTCCCTCTCCCTCTCCCTCTCCCCCCCTCTCTCTGTGTCTCTCTCTCTCTCTTTTCTTTCTTGTCCTCTGTCTCTTTCTCTCTCACGCTTCTTCGTGTTCAACTACCGCGTTGTTTATTTTTGCATATTATTTTGTATTGATTGTTAGTTGTGAAAAATATTTAATTTCCGTTTCTTGTTTTGGCATTATTATAGTAATTGTTACTTAGACGCAGAAATGTGTATATAATCCGTTTGCTAATTTTTCTAATCTGTTTTCCTCTTATTTCAGGTGAGTGTGTCCCAGATCGTGTAAACCGTAGGAGGAGATTGTGAGTATTTGGTCGAGTATAGTCGAGGGAGAAGGGCGTTAATGTTATTTATTTGATTGATTGTTTGGGGATTATTAGTAGTTTAATGGGGTCATTTGATTGCTGCCTAGGCTTGATGAATCCGTTTGGAATTGATTAAGAGGCTCCTCTTTCGCTTCTATCTTCTGTCTCATTTGTTTTATTTTTCTCCATCTCTTAAGTTTCTCTCCTTCCTCTCAACCTCCCATCTTCCTCCTTCTACCTACCTCTCGCATCTCCCCTCAAATCTCATTTAATTTCTCATCTCCGCTCATTCCATTTCATTTCATTTTCTTTTATATACACACAGCCCTTCTTACCCTCTCTCTCCTTTTTTCTTTCCCTCTTCCCCTTCCCACGTCTCTCCCCCCCCCCCCCACACTTACTTTCCTTGCCTTTTCCTTCATCCTTCACCCTACCCGCCTCCGTGCACCTCCCTCTGGACCGGCGGGCGACGTGCCTCTGGAAGGTTGACGCCCACTAGGACTTTATCAACGCTTCACGCTGCTTTCCGTCGCTCCTTCAGATGGCTCCTTCAGCCCCCCCCCCCTCCTCCCTAGGGCTGAACGCGCTAAGGGCAAGAGGGGGGGGGCTTATGAAACAATGCCTTCTCAGTGTTACACATCATGCCAGGTGGGAATGTGGAGGAAGGGAGGGAGAGAAGGAGAGTGGGAGGGAGGGGAGAGATGGTGAGTGAGATGGAGAGTTAGAAGAGGGAGAAGGAGAGATAGAGAAAGAGAGGAGGAGGGAGAGGAAAGGCGAGGAGTTTGCGGTTGGATGTGTTCGCGATACAGATGGACAAACAAGCAAGCAAGCAGACAGGTAGATGAGGTGTGCGGACGTATTAGCAGGGGCCTACGTGGAGAAGGGCAGAGACACGAGGCAGGAAGACGAGAGAGGATGAATGGCCGTCGTTTGATCGCTAAGGAGAAGGACTAAAATGCCCGTCCAGAGAGATGCACTTTCAGTATCGACTTGGGAAAAAGTTCAGTGCCCCTCCCTCTCTATCCTCCTACTCCTCTAATCCCCCCCCCCTCGACCCCAACTCCCACCCTTTCTGTCACCCCCTCTCCCTCTCCCTGTGACAGTCCTGAGACTGGTTATATCGCGGACTACGGTTATTGCTAGTTATTGCAGTCAAGATGGATTTATTAATCATTTACTTTTGTCGTTTGTTTACTGTTTGAAAGATATTGATTATATACATTTACTTCATTAGATTGTTTATTGCAGTCGAAATGTATAAATCATTTACTTTGTTTGTTTACTGCTTTACTGCATTGAGGCATCGATGGGAGGTCGTATCTTTGGACGAGGGGGGGGGGGGCGAGGAAGAGAAAGTGGGAGGGAGAAACAAGAGAGAAGGAGAGAGGACCTGGGTTGATAATGCAAGGAAGGACAGGAGGAAAAGATTGGAAAAGGGGAGGGGGGGGTAAAGGAGAAAGAAAGAAAAGGGATGGGAAAGAGAGTAGATAATAGTATAGGAAAAAGAGGGACGACTGAGTAAGGGAGGAAGGAGATGAAAAAGGGAAAGTGAGAGAGAGAGAGAGAGAGAGAGAGAGAGAAGAGAGAAAGAGAAAGAGTAAGAGAAAGAAAGTGGGGATTTAGGGAGGGTAACAAGGGTTAAAATATTGTGCGAGTGTGTGGCAAGGCTGCTGGGCTTGTCGTGACGTCACGCGTACGTCACCTTCCTGAAGGTTGCTCACTCTCCCGCCTGCCTGCCTGCCCGCCCGCCCGCTCGCCACCCCCACCCCCACCCCCACCCATCTCTGACCCCCCCTCCCTCATACCACCCCAACCCAAGACTCAGGATGGGAGAGAGCCGGCCGCCCCGCGCGAGATAGGTGGCTGGACGACTTTTACCGTCTAGGGGGTTAAATATCGGCCATATTGGGATTGGAAGTGGCTCCCGAGCCCTCGCCTCTTTTCTTTTTCTTTTTCTTTTTGTTTTGTTTTCGCCGTATCATCAGTGGCGAGGCGGCACCGGCGGTTGCCCTTGTCGCTAGAACGCATCACTGCTTTGGGAATGAGAAAGGGGGGAGGGGGGTTGAAGATAAGAGGGAGAGGAAAAATGTGGAAAGGGAAATGATGGAGAGAAAAAAATAAGGGATAGAGGCTGGACAGGATAGAGGGGGTTGAAGAAAGGGTGTAATAGAAATGGATGTGATATATGTATGTATTGTGAATAATAAGAGGGGGAAGTGGAGAGGTGATGGGCTGGAGTGGGAAGGGGGACGAGACAAATAAAGAGAGGACAGCGAAGGAAAGACAGGAAGAGAGAGAAAGAGAAAGAGAACGAGCTCGTGCGGTTCCCCTTCCTAGCCTGGAGAACACCCATGGCGCTCGCCCAGCTGACTGCAGGAGCGAGCACCATCTCTCGTTATGCGTAACGAATGATATTTGCTTGGCTTATTCGGTGCGTTGAAATCTTGATTTTATTGAACTCTCACCAAGTTGGTCAGCTCGTCCTTGATTTACATGTCGTCAGTGTGGTCTGTGATCTTTTGCCTTCGGAGTGTTGTTCATGTTGAGTCAGCGGCGGTTGCAGCAAAACTGTTGTCTTGCAATATGGCACAGAAATTAACCTGAAAACGTTGACGATAGCCTAAATTTTTAAATTTTGTGTCCTTGTTTTGAGCTGAAAACGGTGTGTTTGCAATAAGTGAATTTGAGTAGAGCACTGCAAATGTGCTGCAATGTCGTGACAACTGTCCTGTCGCACTTGTTGTGTAAGGAAGTTAGAGCAATAGGCAACGACCACAGTAGTGGAAGAGGAGGCACGGGGTGGGCGGGGGAGGGGGAAGGGGGTCTTCTTCAGCTATATAAGTCAATTGACGTATCTTTTGTGTGTCGAGACCAGTTCTACTGCTGGTATTGGCGTCCCATTCACTCCCCGAGCCCGGCACCGCCACTGGGCCATGACTCTTGCCTTGTAGGCTTTTTTCTCTTCTCTCTCTCTCTCTCTCTCTCTCTCTCTCTCTCTCTCTCTCTCTCTCTCTCTCTCTCTCTCTCTCTCTCTCTCTCTCTCTCTCTCTCTCTCTCTCTCTCTCTCTATATATATATATATATATATATATATATATATATATATATATATATATATATATATATATATATATATAATATATCGCTCTCTATCGCTCGCTCGGTTTATGACAGTGCAATTTATTATACCTAGTTATTGGAGTCTCGTTAGCTAGGGTGCGGTGGTGGGTCGCGAAGGGGGTGTAGGGGTCGGGCGCAGTTTCACCTCGTATTGTCTCGTCTTCAATGGCGGGGCCGAAGGGCTGGGGCGTTTAAAGGCCGTATTCAATTGTGGGAGGTGGGTGGTGAGCGATGTCGGGGGCGTGAGGGCGAGACCCCCATTCGAGATTGCCGTTTGCGACCTGTCATTGTACCTGTCAGCGCCATTCGATATCGGACGAGTGTTTTTTTCTTATTCATTTTCCTTTTTAGTTGTTTCTCTTGTTTCTCCTCTCCGGATGCTGTGCCACATATCCAATGCAATTGGCTCTCTCCGCGTTCCCAGCGCCCATGATGCTCTTGTCGTTAGTTGGTGGCGGAAAGGAGAATACAAATTCCTCAAGTTTAATTTCACGGGGGGTGGGGGTGGGGTGGGGGGTGGGGGGCTCGAATATATGAATGAGTCTCGGAAGCAAGGGTGTCGCGTGGGTGTCGGGACTCGCCAGCCCGCCTCGTATTGTTTTGCGGGAGAGAAGCTGACGGGGTGGTTTCGGTAGCCTTTTGTCTTGCTACTTTCATTCAGCGGTTTGCAATTGTTAGCCTTTTGTACCACTTGCCGTTGCGAGAACTTGGTTTTGGTGGGGGCGAGTGGGGTGGGGTGGGGGGGTCGAGGAGGGGAAGCAGAATTGGGAATAGTGCTGTGCTTTTCTTTTTCTGTGTCATGACGAATTTTAATTCATTATTTAGATGGGGTTTGGATGATTGTCAGGAAAATCAAGTCCAGTAAATGCTTGGATAAGACGCGAATTTTTATTTTGTATTTATTTGTTTATCATGATATTTTTTTTACACATTTCCTTTCTTTAGTGAATCCTAAAACAGTGTTGTACAAAGGGAGATCTTAAATATAGGTTTTGAATTGAATAGTAAAATCTCGTAGTCCCTGTTATCAAGGTATACCTACACCGATAATACGGCAAAGACAGTAGCAGAAAGCAGCTGTGTTGAGAAAGTACACAGATGTTATTTAGATCGTGTCAGCGTAAAAGTTTGAAGACGGAAATTAGGCCAAGGAAAGGGATAAATAACCTCTGCTGAAGGGCTTGTCAGAAGAGGCTAGTAAACATGGGGGTCCCTCGCTCTAGACTCCAGACTAAGCAGTTCCCATGATGGTCATGTTTCCTCTATGGCGTTGGCTGAAGGTCAGTCCACAATAAACGTTGAACCCTTAGAACCAATGTAAACAATCGCCGCAAGGTCTCTTGAGGCTGCAGGAGTGCTAAGACGTCAGAGGATCTTAGGGAGATAACAGACGCTCTTGGTCGGGCGAGACCTTGTGCTAGAGCTTAGGACAGAATATCCATTGGATTTTTCGTTTCTTTCATTTGGCAATATGATGGTAGTCGATCATTATTAAACAAGAAAATTTCCTTTAGGGACATCGGTTTCGTACAAGCTAATGGATAACGAAACGCATCTTTTTATAATGAAGTGGAATATGTGAGGTCACGTGATCGCATCAGGATGGAGAGTGGCGATGAAGGCTGGCAAGGGCGGCGGCTATTGCTTTGGTGGATGTATCGAGAATATATAGTGGTGGGAGCGGCTCTATGTTGAATGGTGTGTTTGTGAAGTATGGTGATTCATGTTGCAGTGCCACAGATTAGTTTAGAAACGGGAATATTGCAGTGATGTTCGTGGTTAGTC
>BOPN01000629.1:283390-288390 GCA_017312705.2 Penaeus japonicus
CTACTAACACTCACTATCTCTCTTCCTCTTGATCACTTTATCTACTTTTCTTCCTCTCTCCTCACTCTCCCTTTCCCTCCTCTCTCTCTCTCTCTCTCTCTCTCTCTCTCTCTCTCTCTCTCTCTCTCTCTCTCTCTCTCTCTCTCTCTCTCTCTCTCTCTCTCTCTCTCTCTCTCTCCCTCTCCCTCTCCCTCTCTCTCCCTCTCTCTCTCTCTCTCTCTCTCTCTCTCTCCCTCTCTCTCTCCCCCCGTCTCCCTCTCTCTCTCCTTCTCTCTCTCTCTCTCCATCTTCCTCTCCTTCTCGCCCCCCCCCCCCCCATCTCTCTCTTTCTTTCTTTCTTTCTTTCTTTCTTTCTTCCCTTCCTCCCCCCCTTCCCTCCCTCCCTCCTTTCCTTCCTTCCTTCCTCCCTCCTTTCCTCCCTTCCTCCCTCCTTCCCTCTTCCCTCTTCCCTCCTTTCCTCCCTTCCTCCCTCTCTCTCTCCTTCCCCTCTCTCTCTCCTTCCCTCTCTCCCCACTTCCTCCTCTTCCTTCTCTTCATTGACGTGTTAGACACACAGATATGCACTTAAGCGTGAAAGGCAGGCAGGCAGGCGTGAATGTAATGCAAGGATAGATAAGGTAAGCAGGCAAGCAGATAAAGCAGGAGGCAGGCAGATGCGCTTGGCAGGCGTGAGTCGCAGGAGCACGCTAATGTTCCCACGGAATTCCATCAATGGGCCGCCCTTGAAGGGGGGGGGGGGTGTCGGGCGTTGCGTTTCAAGCTCGAAGTGCATCCAGTGTCCATCAGGTGGGATGACGTCATTCGGTGCTTTCGTCATAACGGCTTTTGGGATTTTTTTGATTGTTTGCTCTATGTTGTTTGCCGATTCGATGGTTATTGCTTGTCTTGTTGGTGTGTTTACATTGTGATTTTTTTTGTTAATGTACTTATTTGCGATTGCAATTTTGATATGGTTTTATAACTCTCTTGCTTTTTTTGCCAACTTGATCGGTGAGTCTCTCAATTATATGCATTTTTTTAGGGGGAAAAAATGCAAAATATACTATAAGATTAGCAGCCATACTCGCCAGCTAGTTCCTTTATTTCTTATTTTTGTATTTTTATACGTATGCGTTTATGAAGAATCTTGCAGAGATAACTCGGCAGCGAGAACCTCCCACGATTTGCGCCGTCATTGCAATGTGTCGGCTCTTTGTATGGTGTTCTCCGGTCCACGTATCCCATTGTTGGCGTGGCGGTGCGCGGCGAGCACTTCCTGTGCTACACACTTTCACGTTCGGGGGATCCGTGGGGCGCTGAGAAAGGAGGGGACGGGGGGAGAATAGAAGAGTCAGGAAGACATGAAGACAGACAGACAGACAGACAGAATGACAGACAGACAGACAGACAGAATGACAGACAGAATGACAGACAGACAGAATGACAGACAGACAGAATGACAGAATGACAGACAGAGGTACACGCAAGCACAGGTGTACACACAGATATAGGTACACACACAGATACAGGTACACGCACACATACAGGTACACGCACACATACAGGCACACGCACACATACAGGCACACGCACACATACAGGCACACGCACACATACAGGCACACGCACACATACAGGCACACGCACACATGCAGGTACATACACATGCAGGTACACACATACAGGTACACGCACACACGTGCATACAAGTACACACACATACAGGTACACACACATACAGGTACACACATACATACATACAGGTACACGCAGATACATACATACACATATAGGTACACGCAGATACATACATACACATATAGGTACACGCACACTCACTCAAACACCCCCCCACACACACACACACAGGTAGAATTAATATTATCATCTTTCTTATCAAATATAGATGATATTATCATTCTTGTTCTTGCTGTTCTATAATTGTTATCACCATCCCCGCCATTTTATCTTGTGCCTTCTCCGTGTTGTTCATTCACTCTCCTTTTGGCTTCGTCGATCACTTGTCGAATCTGCGTGCGTAGTCGAGTGAAAGTCGAGGGCTGGGGACGTACCGAGTTCTGTATTTTTTCAAGCCGTGTTTGTGTGTGTGTGTGTTTGTTCTCTTGAAATTCTTGGCTCGTCATTCAAAACAGATTTTTTTTCTTTGGATGAAGAGCACTGCTGTTATGTTTGTTTCTTGTGTGTTTCTGTCTGTCTATTTGTGTCAGTGTCTGTATGACTGGCTTTTTGACCTTATGTCTGTACTTATTTTCTACTTTTCTTTTTATTATTTCCTATCTTTCTGTCTATCCTTCTTTTTACCCGTTTTTTTTCTATCCTTCCTACCCTTTTTTTTCTTATTTTTCCTGAATTCCTTTCCTCTCTCTCTCTGTCAAGCAAAAGCTCAATTAATCACTAGTCGTTTAGGAGCGATTGGAGATTTCACGACACATTTTTCCTTTGATTTAAAACGACAGGACTCTTGTCGTATGGGGTTTGTTTCATTGTATCACGGTATTGTAAATAAAAAAACAAGAACCGCTTGACACAGCTGTTTTATTTTGTTTTGTTACTTGTTTGACAGTGGTTGTGGTGATTTTGTTCGAGCTGTTTTGTTGTTTTTGTTTAGTTATTTATTTGTTTGGTATAGATTCATGCTTCGTTTACCGCCTGGTCTTTTTTTTAAGTTTTCCTCCCCTTCCTGCGCTTTCCATACGGTTTATTTTCATACCTTTACTTGTTGTTTTTTTAAGTGTTTTCTCTCTTTCCTTCCATTATTTCCATGGCCTCGCACCTGTAGTATGACGTCTTCTGGGCTTTGGAAGGATCAGTTCTCGTGCGTCACACTTTGGAACTTCTTGCTTGTCACTTTCATCCTATTTCTCTTTCTTCTCCTCCTTCTCCTTCTCCTCCTCCTCCTCCTCCTCCTCCTCCTTCTCCTCCTCCTCCTCCTCCTCCTCCTCCTCCTCCTCCTCCTCCTCCTCCTTCTCCTCCTCCTCCTCCTCCTCCTCCTCCTCCTCCTCCTCCTCCTCCTCCTCCTCCTCCTCCTCCTCCTCCTCCTCCTCCTCCTCCTCCTCCTCCTCCTCCTCCTCCTCCTCCTCCTCCTCCTCCTCCTCCTCTTTCTCCTTCTCCCCCTCTTTCTCCTTCTCCCCCTCTTTCTCCTCCCTCTATTTCTCCTCCTCCTTTTCTTCTTTCTCCTCTCCCTCTTTCTCCTTCTCCTTCTACGTTGCACATGATCGCCAATAGCGATCAGGTGAGGAAAATGCCGAGCGCTTCTGCTAGTTTTTTAAAGGTCCATTTGGTGACGAACGAACGATATGAAAAGAATATCAGGCAGGCAAGCAGAAAGGTATAGGCTTCCAGACATGCATAGGAGAGAAAGAGAAAAAAAAATCTAAAAATCGTTTTTTTTAAAGGCTCTGAACGACGTTTTTGAACGGCGGTTGTTAGGATTTGGAAGCGATAGTGATCGGCAGTGCGCTATACAGGATTTCATACCCTGGTTCTATGACTAAGCAACGGACCTGCTGACCTTAACTGCGTTTGGATCGGCCTCATGCACCCCCCCCCCCACCTCTCTCTTTCTCTTTCCTTGCCATCCACCTTTCTTACCAGCCCCTCCTCTTTCTCCTCCTCCTCCTCCTCCTCCTCCTCCTCCTCCTCCTCCTCCTCCTCCTCCTCCTCCTCCTCCTCCTCCTCCTCCTCCTCCTCCTCCTCTTCCTCCTCCCATCTCCCTACGTCCTCCTTCACTTGTAGTCCTCTTCATTCTCGTCATCTTCCTCAACTTCGTCTCTTATTTTCTCTCTTCTCTACATCATCGCCCTACTCTTCCTCCTTATCTTTTCCGTTTTCCACCTCCCTCCACTCCCCACCACCCTCACTATCTTCGCCCATTCCTCTCCCGCCTCGTTATCAGTGCAAGTGACTGTCGGCGTCATCGCACGTGGAATGCCAGGTACGAGAGTGCCAGCAGTGCCACCGGATGGTTGTCGATGATAATGCTGGGAGAACCCGAGAGTGGACGCAGGCGTGCTCCCTTGGCCCAACCTCTTTATTTACGGTTTTCTACTGCGGGAGCTCGAGTTGGTTGGGAGAGTCATTTCCCGTCCTGTTTGTGTGTGATGATCTAGTAGCTGTTGCGTTTGTTTGGAGTGAGGTTTAAGTCTCGCAGGGACAGCCGCGAGTTATGAAATGAGTCTTGTCTGATTGCAGTGGTGTGGATGACTGTGACCGTGGGTTTTAGGTCGCGCTATGGTGTGTATGGGAGATTGAGTTTAGTGTCTTTGCGCGGTATGGCTCTTGGGCTTGTGTCATTAAGTCCCTCCTCCTCTTCTTCCTCCTCCTCCTTTTTCTTCTACTCCTTTTTCTCCTCCTCCCTTTCCTCCTCCTCCTCCTCCTTGTCATTCTTCCATTGGTGCCTTTGTGTTCTAGAGGAAACAGCTGGCCGATTGAAATGCAACTCGCTGGGCCAAGACGCAGACACTCCTTCCCTCTCAGGTATCTGTTCTCTCGGGACGTATCTTTCCTTTTCTGTTTTCTTCTTCCCTCCCCTCCTTCTGTCCTTTTGCCCCCCCCGCCCTCCCATTCTTTCTTGTTTTCATCCCTTCTCCCCTGTCCTTTTTCCCCATTATATCCTTTTTTCCCTTTTGTGGAGGTCAAGACAAAAAAAAAAAAACTTTCAGTTGAAGTGAAGTGATGACTTTTATATATTTAGGAAGGAAGAAAATATGAAATAAGCGAAATACAAGTTAAATATAGGGCAAAGCAAAGTAAAGCACATTCCGTTTTCTGTTGCTGTATTTTTGGGCATTTTCTGCAGTCTCTAAAGGTCAGAAAAATGGTTGTGTTTTTGGCCACCGACTTTAATCGTGGGATTTACTCGGGAATGTTTATTTTTGTGTGTGCTTATTTTTCTTTTCTTGTTGCGTGTGCTTATTATTCTTTTATTCTTATTCTCATTCTCTCCAATGTATTTAAAGTGCCTCATGAAAGGCCGATTTAATTCTAGTAGTTTAAGGTAA
>BOPN01000629.1:298390-318390 GCA_017312705.2 Penaeus japonicus
GGGAATGGCTTGGTGGCGGGCGCGCACGGTTGATTGGGGTTGCCTTTTACGCAGCGTCGTGGCGGGACTCTTGCAGAGAGATCCGGCGTTGGGTCATCGGGGAATGCGCTCGAGTGCGGCGTTCAGGAAGAGCGCGGCGTGCGCGACGGCAACACGCAGGGGCCGCTCGTGGCGGGAGAGGCGGCCGACCACCTCCGCAATTATTTTTGTCTTCGGCCGCCACAAGGACACGAGTAATGTGATCAGACGTGCCACCGGGCGACCCTCCGAGCTTAGCTTTGACTCACTTGTGATGCTGCTGCTGCTGCGGCTGCTGCCCCTCTCATCGCTCCCCCTACTCCTCCATCTCCCTCCTCTTGCCCTTTTTCTTCGCGCCGATGCTCTCGCTCCTGTTCCTGCTGGTTGCCGTGGTCCTTGTCGTCGCCATAGTCCTCCTCCTCTTCCTTCAGCTTCTACTTCTACTCCTCCTCCTCCCCCTCCTCCTCCTCCTCCTCCTCCTCCTCCTCCGCCTCCTCCTCCTCCTCCTCCTCCTCCTCCTCCTCCTCCTCCTCCTCCTCCTCCTCCTCCTCCTCCTCCTCCTCCTCCTCCTCCTCCTCCTCCTCCTCCTCCTCCTCCTGCTCCTCCCCCTCCCCTCTCCTCCCCTCCCCTCCCCTCCTCTCCTCTCCTCTCCTCTCCTCCACTTCCTCCAGTTCCCCCTCCTCTTCTCCTATTTTACCCCTCTTCTTCCATCCCCCTTTCTCCTCCGATTTTACACCTCTTCCTCCACTCCTCTTGTTTTCCCAGTTTACATTTCTTCCTCCACTTCCTCTTCTCCCATTTAACAGCTCTTCTTTCTTCCTGTCTTGCTACAGACATTGGTTATTTGTTGGATGTTCCCTTTCCCTCTCCCAGCTCCATCTGCATTTACATCTGCATCTGCATATGCATCTCTCTTTCCCATTCCCTCACCCTCACCTTCTCCCTCACCTTCTCCCTCACCTTCTCCCTCATCCTCTCCCTATTCCTCTTCCTCATCTTTCTTTCCCTGAACTCCCTCTCTCTCTCCCTCTCCCCCTCCCCCTCCCCTTCCCTCTCCCTCTCCCTCTCCCCCTCCCTCTCCCTCTCCCTCTCTCCCCTCCCCCCTTCACACTCCCTGTTTCCCATCTCCCTCTTTCCCCTCTCCCTCTACATCTCCCTCTTTCCTCTCTCCCTCTCCATCTCCCTCTTTCCCCTCTCCCTCTCCATCTCCCTCTTTCCCTTCCCCCATCTCCCTCTTTCCCTTCTCCCATCTCCCTCTCCCCTCTCCCATCTCCCTCTTTCCCCTCTCCCTCTCCATCTCCCTCTTTCCCTTCCCCCATCTCCCTCTTTCCCTTCTCCCATCTCCCTCTCCCCTCTCCCATCTCCCTCTTTCCCCTCTCCCTCTTTCCCCTCTCCCCTCTCCCCTCTCCCCTCTCCCTCTTTCCCCACTCCCATCTCCCTCTTTCCCCACTCCCATCTCCCTCTTTCCCCACTCCCATCTCCCTCTTTCCCCACTCCCATCTCCCTCTTTCCCCACTCCCATCTCCCTCTTTCCCCACTCCCATCTCCCTCTTTCCCCACTCCCATCTCCCTCTTTCCCCACTCCCATCTCCCTCTTTCCCCTCTCTCCCCTCTCTCATCTCCCTCTTTCCCCACTCCCATCTCCCTCTTTCCCCACTCCCATCTCCCTCTTTCCCCACTCCCATCTCCCTCTTTCCCCACTCCCATCTCCCTCTTTCCCCACTCCCATCTCCCTCTTTCCTCACTCCCATCTCCCTCTCTCCCCTCTCTCATCTCCCTCTCTCCCCTCTCTCATCTCCCTCTCTCCCCTCTCTCATCTCCCTCTCTCCCCTCTCTCATCTCCCTCTCTCCCCTCTCTCATCTCCCTCTTTCCCCACTCCCATCTCCCTCTCTCCCCTCTCTCATCTCTCTCATCTCCCTCTTTCCCCTCTCTCATCTCCCTCTCTCCCCTCTCTCATCTCCCTCTTTCCCCTCTCTCATCTCCCTCTCTCCCCTCTCTCATCTCCCTCTTTCCCCACTCCCATCTCCCTCTTTCCCCACTTCCATCTCCCTCTTTCCCCACTTCCATCTCCCTCTTTCCCCACTTCCATCTCCCTCTTTCCCCACTTCCATCTCCCTCTTTCCCCTCTCTCCCTCTTTCCCCACTTCCATCTCCCTCTTTCCCCTCTTTCCCTCTCTCCCCTCTCTCCCTCTCTCCCCTCTCTCATCTCCCTCTTTCCCCTCTCTCCCTGTCTCCCTCTCTCATCTCCCTCTTTCCCCTCTCTCCCCCTCTCTCCCCTCTCTCTCTCCCTCTCTCCCCTCTCTCTCCCCTCTCTCCCCTCTCTCCCCTCTCTCCCCTCTCTCCCTCTCTCCCCTCTCTCATCTCCCTCTTTCCCCTCTCTCCCCTCTCCCTCTTTCCCCACTCCCATCTCCCTCTTTCCCCCTCTCTCCCCTCTCTCCCCTCTCTCCCCTCTCCCTCTTTCCCTCTTTCCCCACTCCCATCTCCCTCTTTCCCCTCTCCCATCTCACCCCCCCCCCCCTCCAACCGACTCGGATTACAAGGCGCCTTTTGCATGACACAAAACACACGATTGCTGTGACTAGTCGCGGCACTAATGGGCTTGCAAGTACGCTCGGCCGCGGTTGTTTATCGACTGATTGTTCTTGTTTATTGTTGTTGATTTGGCTCTTGCTTTGCCTGCGTGTATTTCACCAATGTCCTGAAATCCTTCTTTTTTTTTCTTTGTTTTTAAAGGTGGTTCGGGAAGGGTCAGCTGATTGAAGACCTTGGTGTTCTGAGAGGATCACTTAGGTTCTTGATTTTGTTTTCTTGATTTTTTTTTTTTTTTTTTCTTTTTTTCTTTTTTCTTTTTTCTTTTATACGAGATGAACTCGGGGGGGAGGGGAGGGGGGGCAAAAGTAGAACGGCATACTGTGTGCTGATGAATTAGTTAATGGCGTTCATGATATAACGTGTGTTGATCGTTGTTGTCAGTAGCTGCACGTGCTGTTGCTGTTTATTGGCGGCAGACGTTATTGATTGGCTGATGGAAAGTCTTCCTTGATAGCCCGTGTCAAAGAGCTTCATTGCGGATTTATTATATATATATATATATATTTTTTTTTGTGCTGTGAGGAAAGCTTGTTCATGTATCGGTAGAAGCACCGTAGTATTTTTTTGTTGTTGTTGCCAGATTTGAATCGGATTCAAGTTAGCGACTTGTAATCCTGGCTTGGATCCTCGTTCCGTTGGCAGTTTGACATCAGTTTTGCACACGGCTTCGGGTGCCACCTGCGCCGTCGCCTCGCGAACGAACCCTCGCGTGAACTGCCATGATCTCGGTCACTAACCCCCCCACCCTCTCTCTTTCTCTCTCTCTCTCTCTCTCTCTCTCTCTCTCTCCTCCCTCTCTCCCTTTCTCCTTTCCCTCTCCCTTCTATTCTCACTCCCTTTCCCTCTCCCTTCTATTCTCACTCCCTTTCCCTCTCCCTTCTATTCTCACTCCCTTTCCCTCTCCCTTCTTTTCTCCCTCCGTCCTGAATCATCTCATGAGCAACCCCGCACGAACTGTCTGGAGGAAATCGTCTGATGAACCACACCGTCAGGAACCTCATCACGAAGCTTTTGACGTGGGTCCTTCACGACTCCTAGGACTCCTATGAACGAGTTTTTTTTTCAGGAGATGTAACTCATATTACGATTAGTTATTCATGATGAATCCCGTCGTGGACCCTCGCGGAGTTTAGCGAGTTGGGTGGTGGGGTGGGTATGACGGTGATTGTGATGATAGGCTGATACGCAAGCACGCACGCACGCACAAGGACGGAATGTATAACGGTGTGGGTGGTTGACGGATTCACGAGCATGCACGCGTAAGAACGCTCTTCGCGCGTTGCATTTCAGGCGCTGTGAGTGCGAATGCTACCGGCTCTGCTGGCCTTCGGTCAACCGGCCGCACCCACATTGTTACCTAGAAAGAACCAGACTCTTACGGCTCATCCTCATCATCCTCCGTCACTCATCACTCATCCCTTCACGGGATCATCACCTGTGTCCCATCTTTGCCTCTCGAACTCTACCCTCTTTAGTAGGTCAAGTATGTGTAAATATTTGATATTTGTATTGGGGTTTAGAGATCAAGACTCGGGTTGGACGATTGGGTGACGGGCGAGGTCGAGACGGATGACCTGGTCGTTGCCTTCCTGCTTGGCTTGGGCAGAGGCGAAGACGTGAGGCGGTTTCCAGGGGGGTTGAATGCACCGGGGTGCAGCGTGTTGTTCATCTATTTTGTTATTTTCGCGTTGCATTGTGTTTATCAGCATGCGAATGGCACCTTGCAATAGTTTGTTGTGTGATGAATTCCGAAGTTTTGTTTTGGCGCATCAGTAGCCGCCGCTGTCGCCACCACTATCCGCATCACCATCGCCACCACAATCAAACCATCACCGTCGCCATTCATCCCCATCATCATCGAGATCAAGGTCGCAGTGTTTCACGCCCGCGAAAGCAAGCGAGTCCAAAGTAGTGTAGTATAATCCGAGAGCTTTCGTCGATGTTGAGAGATCCGGGGAACGCACGGCGGCCGACCAACAGAGGGGTGGGTGGAAGGGGGGGGGGCCAAGAACCCCACGGATCTTGGGGGTTCGTGGGCTGATGATCGCTTTGTTTACGTTATAGCTGAAATTTGTTTTTTATTTACTTATGTGCACGTGTGTGCTTTTATGTATATTTATATTATTTAGTTTATATTTACTTTATGTAATTGTTGACACCCCCTTTACGGGGTTGATATTTTTTTTGTCAACAATTTATCTGAATCTTTTGAAAGTCACTGCGTAAAGAGCACGTGGTATTCGGGACCCGATGTTGTTTTGCGGAGAAAGACGATTGCAGACGTGTTTCCGTGTTTGCGGCGGGGCGAGTGGGGCTTTGAGCGTTAACAACAAGAATATCCAAAGCTCCTCTCATTTCGTGTGTGCGCTCGCTGACGTCACGAGGTAATGCAATATTTCGGGTTGGGTTTCCGAGTGTATCGCAGGCATAACCTGAGTTTGTGCAGTTACTCCGTTCGTTTCATCCGTTTCTTTTTTTCGGTGTTGTATTTGTGTGTGTGTGTGTGTGTGTGTTTAGTTTTAATTATCCCGATAGTTCATTATAGTCATTGAGAAGGAACGAACTAGCGCGTGCCCTTCCATGTAGTCTTAGCTTTAGAACGAGCGTGTTTAGTAGCGTGACCTTTTTTAAAGACAATAAGCCTGTGACTCAACGTGGCCTGTGACGTGGTCTTTGACGTAAAGATGAAAAAGACTAATAGTAATGATGTAGACGAGCGGCCATTCTTGGGTTATGATCAAACATGTGAAGAGCGCCCTCACGTACAGAGGAATAACAAAAGAAGTCTCTACCCACCTCTCCTCTCTCCCTCTCTTCCTCTCTTTTCCCCTTCCTCGCTTCCCTTCCTCCACTCTCCTTTCCCCCCTCCCCTCTACTTTCCCTCCTTCCCTCTACTTTCCCTCCTTCCCTCTCCTTTCCCTCCTTCCCTCTCCTTTCCCCCCTTCCCTCTCCTTTCCCCCCTTCCCTCTCCTTTCCCCCCTTCCCTCTCCTTTCCCCCCTTCCCTCTCCTTTCCCCCCTTCCCTCTCCTTTCCCCCCTTCCCTCTCCTTTCCCCCCTTCCCTCTCCTTTTCCCCCTCCCACCTCTCCTTTCCCCCCTTCCCTCTCCTTTCCTCCCTTCCCTCTCCTTTCCCCCCTTCCCTCTCTCCTTTCCCCCTTCCCTCTCCTTTCCCCCCCTTCCCTCTCCTCTCTCCTCTCCCTCTCTCCTTTCCCCCTTCCCTCTCCTCTCTCTCTCCTCTCTCTCTCTCTCTCTTCTCTCCCTCTCTCTCTCTCTCTCTCTCTCTCTCTCTCTCTCCCTCTCTCTCTCTCTCTCTCTCTCTCTCTCTCTCTCTCTCTCTCTCTCTCTCTCCCCTCCCCCCCCCCCCCCCCCCCCCCCCCCCCCCCCTCCCCTCCCCTCCCCCCCTCCCCACCATCGCGTTAGACAAGGAATGAATATTGCCGTTGTTCGCCCACCTGCGCATACCTTTACCTTGGGGGCCTTTAGTCGCCATGGTTCCTCCCCCCCCCCCACTCTCTACCTTCCCTCCTCCCCCCCCTGTCCCTCCACAAAACACCCACCTTCAGGAACGCCCAGAATGAGCAGGGGCGGCGCCGCTATCCAGATGCCGGTGTGCCATAGCGGTGCCATGATGCCGCGCGCGCTAGACGAAGGGTTATTTTGCCGTGCGCAGTTGTAGTCGAGGTATTTTATTTCGATTTTTGGTGCGAGATGTATCTTGATTGCAAAAAAAAGGGTTTGGGAAAAACGAAGAAAAAAAAAACTCGATTGACGGTAGCTTTCCCCTCTGAGAAGGGCCTGAGGAGCTCACGTTTTCGTGATCGCGCTGATGGTGTCAGGCAGTCTTCCTCCTCGTCTTTTTCTTCCACATCCTTTCTCCCTCCCACTACCCTTCCTCTCTCTCTCTCTCTTTCTCTCTCTCTCTTTCTTCCTCCTCCTCCTCCTCCTCTTCCTCCTCTTCCTCCCCCTCCTCACTCTTCCTTTCCCTCTTCCTTTGTCTCTCCCTTTCCCCCTCCCTCTCCCTATCCCTCTCCCTCTCCCTCCTCCTCCTCCTCCTCCTCTCCCTCTCCCTCTCCCTCTCCCTCTCCCTCTCCCTCCCCCTCTCCCTCTCCCTCTCCCTCTCCCTCTCCCTCTCCCTCTCCCTCTCCCTCTCCCTCTCCCTCTCCCTCTCTCTCTCCCTCTCCCTCTCCCTCTCCCTCTCCCTCTCCCTCCTCTTCTCCCACTCCCTTTCTCTCTCTCTCTCTCTGTTAATGGCATGCATTGGATGATTGTTGTATTCTGGAGTGGACTGTGACGTATGATTGACTGCCGTAGAGTGCCGAGGAGGCGCCGTTATTTTTGTCACAGTCGCTTCCAGATACCTCCACTTTTGATTAGAGATAATAGTCGATAAGACAGCAAAGCTACTGCTATAAAACGTGTGCGCGACACCCATCTACAAATCAGTGCACGCACGCACGCACGCAAGCACGCACGCACGCACACGCACACGCACACACACACGCACACACACACGCACACACACACACACACACACACACACACACACACACACACACACACACACACACACACACACACACACACACACACACACACACACACACACACATTTTATTTCTCTCCTAATTGAATATCTTCCAGAAAAGAAAGATATTCCTTAACTCCACGCGCTTAGCACAGTGGGTGAGAACAGCACGGGTTTGACAGTGAGTAGTGGGTCTAGGACATGGAAGGATTTGTGTAATGCGTGCGGCGGCGGCGGCGGCGGCGGCGGTTGGCAGGTAGCGGCCAGGGTCACACCTGCATACCGCTGGCACCCTGCCGCCCGCCGCCTCGCCAGGACTTACCATCTGCCAAGAGGGACGGGCGGCCGGCTCGTACCAAGCGCCAGTTGACAGCTCCATCATCACTAGGAGCTTCTGCACGCTTGCATGATACGCTCAGGGATGGAATAAGGTCTGGGTGTCTCCCGTCTCCTCTATACCCCCATTCCATCCTTCCTTCCTTCCTTCCCTCCTCTCTATGCTCTTTCGTCCCCCCGTCCGCCACATTCCTTCCCTCCCTCTCCTATCTATTCATCCCATCCCATCCATCCATCCATCCATCCATCCATCCATCCATCCATCCATCCATCCATCTCAGTTTCCCTTCCTCTTGTTCCTTCCTTCCTACTACCCCTCCCTCCCTCCCTCCCTCCCTCCTTCCTTCCTTCCTTCCCTCTCTCCCTCCTTCCCTCCTTCCCTCTCTCCCCACTATATAAATTCCTTATCTCTCTCTACCACACTTCACCCCCCTCCCCCTCCACCCCCACCGATGCAGCACTTGCCGCTCCCCGATCGCGTACGTGATGATTATCGCGAGAGTGTCATCATCATGATGAGTCTCCAGCGAAGATTATTTTCATGAATCATTTGTTGATGCGCTCCTTAGTCGAAGCGTCATGCACAAGCCCTTTTCAAAAGTGTGTTGAAATTTGTTTGTCGATGAGCCGCGGTCCTTGAGCTTGGTAATACATGGAGGCTCGTGTGCTGGTCTTTTTATTTTGTTTTATTTATTCTTTTTTGTTGTGGCTGAGAAGAAAGGCACACGTGTCAGAAGTAAAGGATGGAATGGTATAACCTGTAGGCCTATCATTATGTGTCGTTGGGGAGATTTAGGCCTAAATATGATTCGATTTGGATGGCCTTGCAATGAAAAAGAAAACATGCACAAAACATGGAGGGAAGAAATAGTAACACCTGTTGAACTATCCTACATCTACCACGGAGTAGTAGTACGTCGCCTTCTCGTCGCCTTCACATTCCCTCGTAATCCCCCCTCCCCTCTTCCCCCTTCCCCCCTTTCCCCCTTTCCCCCTTCCCCCCTTTCCCCCTTCCCCCCTTCCCCCTTCCCCCTTCCCCCCTTCCCCCCTTCCCCCCTTCCCCCTTACTCCAAATAACTATCGGCTTCTCTGTTTGGTGAAATTCTCAAGGGGAAGATCTGCTCAAGATTTGGAGATATTTTTTGTTGTTGATATTTTTGTTGCTACGGATCTCTGCTCGTTCTTGGGGGAAAGCTGGTTATGCTCTTTTTTTTGGCATCTGCAAAGATAATGGTGATGATAGTGAATTTAGTCATCATATTCTTTTTTTATATTTGTTTTTGTCGCTACATATCTCAGGTTAATTAATTTTGTATCAGAAAAAGTAATGGTGACAAGAAAGAAAGAAAGTAGTAAATTAGTCGTTATAATTCTTGTCATTTTTCGAAATTAACGCAATACTTGACGTTCTTCCGTTCCGACAGGAAAGTGACACCGTAGGAACTCACGTGTAGGGGGATGAGAGATATAGGGTAGGGGGGGGGGTCGAGCGTCCCAAGTATGCGACCGAAAGGAAGAAGAAGAAGGAGAAGCAGAAGGAGAAAGAGGAGAAGGAAAGCTTACTTGGAGTTAGGACGCTTGAGACATCTATGTCTTCTCGTACATTTCTTCTTTATCATTATTTGCAATTACAAGTAAAGAGCATGTTGATAGACCTGTGATACGGTGAAAATTGATAGGGTCGGAATGTCGTTTTGTTTTATTTTATTTTATTTTATTTTCGTTCTTTTTTTTTCTTTTTTTTTCTAGAAATATCAGTTGATAACGAGCTCTCATGTTTTGTTTTTTTGAAAGTTTGATTCGAAATCGGCCCCTCAGTCGAGTTACAGGTCCCTCAACAGTCTTTTTCAGTTGCCCTTAACAACATACCTTTTTTGTACTATTCCGAAAAGTTGGAGAGATGGAGGGTGGCGGGTAGGCCATATGACAATCTCTCAAAGGGATCTCTTCTTTGGCATATTTTTCATTCGAGTCTTGATTCATTTAGAATCATTTCTCCCGAAATTCAATGAACCCAAGAGCGAAATGAGTTAGCGGAATGGAGGAACGCACATATGCCATAAAGAAGAAGAGGGAATGGAGGAGATAGAGAGCGATAAAAGCTAGGGGAGGGGGAAGGTAATGATAATGTGCGAGGAAATAGGTGATAAGCGGATGCCACGAAATAGATGTGACATCATAGGTCACTGGACCGATAAGGATAAAATCAAGGTTAGTTGGGCGCGGAAAAAAAGGTGCAGGAAAGTGCCTGGTACATTAACCTGGGGGTGGTGGGTGGGTGAGGAGGTAGGAGAGGGTGGATGGTGATGGGAGGGGATGGAAGGTGGTGGTAGGGGGTAAGAGGACGTGGGAAGAGGGTGGGAGGGGGTGGAATATGGTGGAAGGAAGTGGAGGATGCTGGAAGAACATGGGAGGAGGCAGGTAGGAGAAGGTGAGAGAAGGAAAGAAGGACGAAAGGCGTGTAATGATGGGCGCAGAGGAAGAATATATATATGTATATATATATATATATATATATATATATATATAATATCATATATATTATATATTTTATATCGAAGGTCCCGTTCATGTTCAAAACGTGACAAAACTTTACCATGTTATATTACAACCCCCCCCCCCCCCCTTTCCTCCTTCCTCCCCTCCCCCTTTTAACCCCGCTTTAATTCTCTTCTCCCATCGCTTCTCAATACCCCCACCCCTCCCTCAGTGATATATGCAGAGAGATAATGGAAGTAATCTCAGAGATAAGATTGGAGAGGAGGATGGCGCAAGATAAGAGAGGGTCTTCGGTGTTTTTTTTTTATTTGTATTTTGGTCTTGCTTCTGCTGGAATGTAGTCGTTTTCGGATCGGTGCTACTTTATTTTTCTTTATGTTCATGTGAATGAGAAGAGAGAAATAAAATGGTGAGAGGGAGAGGGAGAAATTAGAGAGAGGGAGAGGGAGAGGGAGAGGGAGAGGGAGAGGGAGAGGGAGAAAGAGAGAGAGGGAGAGGGAGAGGGAGAAATTAGAGAGAGGGAGAAAGGAGAGAGGGAGAAAGGAGAGAGGGAGAGGGAGAGGGGGGAGAAAGTAGAGAGGGAGAGGGAGAAATTAAAGAGAGGGAGAGGGAGAAATTAAAGAGAGGGAGAGGGAGAAATTAAAGAGAGGGAGATGGAGAAATTAGAGAGAGGGAGAAATTAGAGAGAGAGAGGGAGAGAGAGAGGTTTGAGATTTAGAAGATAGTAATAATAACGGCGTTGTGAGTGCCACCTCTCCCAAATCCCCGTAGAGAGGCTCGCCAAGAATGTCGCCCTGTTTTTCCTCCATTTATTTTCTCCGCCTTTCTTTCGCTGTGTGTGCGACCGCCCTGGCGCCATCGGGAAGGAGGGGCGTGGCGGTCTATTTTATCAATATCGAAGCTATCACTTCTCTCGTATAATGAGATTCGCGCGGCGTGACATCGGGCAGAACGGCGACACCTGTCTTTTTTCCCCCCTCATTCCCGAGAGAGGGTGATGGATGAAGTTTTGGAGTTGTCTTGGCTGTACAAAAATAAGTAATAATAGGAAAGGAAACAATTGTTGCTGCACCCTTCGCCTTGGGTCCAATCTCGTCGCGAGCTCGCTGAGGAGTTGCAGCAGTGCATTGCGGTCGAAGTGCGTTGCGCCGGAAGGAAAAGGGAAGGGGGTTGTGTTGTGATCGAGTACGTGCACGCACGCGCACGCACGCACGCATGCACGCACGCACGCACGCACGCACGCACGCACGCACGCACACACACACGCACACACACACACACACACACACACACACACACACACACACACACACACACACACACACACACACACACACACACACACACACACACACACACACACATTTTGGAATCACTGACATTTTTCTTAATTGAGTGTATGTTAGCAATAGCATTCTGAGAGAAAAGGGTATTTGTTAATTATGAATGTAGCACATGCTTCTGTGTTTGGACGACACATTCTTCATAATAGGGTCAAGGATGTCGGGAGGGGGTGCATTGCAAGAGGATCCGTAGATATCATGTCATAGCTAATTCTTTTTCACGCAAGTGGAGGTGTGTTGCACTCATTCGATTGGGACAGCACTTTGAATACGCGTAAGGTGATTTTGATATGCTTGCACATCATGAAATCTCCACCTCCCTCCCTGACCTTTGACCTTACCGCTTTTGCATTGTGCAAGGTCGCAAGGTCGGCGGCACCCGTGCGCGCGCACACACGCCCGAGCAAACACGACGGGGCGGGAAGTGGACAAGGCCGAGGAAGAAGTTTTGCTTGCGAGGGAAAGGCGGGGAAGTTGGGGGGGGGGGTAGGCTTTACATGCATAGGAAGGCATTTTTGCACATCAGTGTGCAACCATTCAAAGGAAGTGAAAAAGTGGGTTATTCCTTTAGTATTTTTCTATCATTAATGAAAGATGTTTTTTAAAAATAGAGACGCTAATGCATGCGCCTCCACATGCCGGTTAACACTCCCCCCATGAGGTCTTTGGGGCCATGTATGTAGGGAAGAAGCGACAAGGAGGAGGAGGGGCAGATGGTGATGCCAAGTGGTGGCGGAAGGCAGTCACGTGGGGGGGGGGGGGGGGCGAGGGGGGGGGGTGGAAGAGAAGGGTGGTCAGGTGCCTTTCATCCTGTACACCTGGTCGCCTCTGCCACGGCCCTTTAGGGGGTTTAAGAAGGAGGGGGAGTGGAGGAAGGGAGGAAGGGCGGAAGGGAGTGCTCTGGAGGGACATGTTTGTGGTCGTTAGTTAGCGAAAGGGAAAGGAAGGGTGGGGGGTGGGTGAGAGAGAGGGAAGAGAAGAGAAGAGAAGAGAAGAGATAGATAGATAGGAGGAGGAAAAATAGTAAGAGAGGCGGAGAAATTAAAGGTAAGAATGGGAAAATGAATGCGTAAACGAGCGATTGGCATTCGTACAGATTCCACCGTAACACAATCAAGAAAAACAAAAGTTGAGAGTTAGGGGAAACAGGTACGGTCAGTGAAAATCAACAGACAACGAACCAGGAATGTAAGTATTTCCTTCTCTCCCTCTCCTCCCCCCCCCTACCCTTCCCACTCCTCTTCTCTTTTTTTCTTTTCCTCCCTTTCCCTCCTCCCCTTACCTTCCCCCCTCCTCTTCCCCCCCCTCCCCTCCACCACACCCTCCTTCCCTCTCCTCCACTCCCCCCCTACCCTTTCCTCTCCTCTCCTCTCCTCTCCTCTCCTCTCCTCTCCTCTCCTCTCCTCTCCTCTCCTCTCCTCTCCTCTCCTCTCCTCTCCTCTCCTCTCCTCTCCTCTCCTCTCCTCTCCTCTCCCTCTCCTCCCTTCCCTCCCCTCCTCCCTTCCCTCCCCTCCCCTCCTCCCTTCCCTCCCCTCCCCCCCTCCCTTCCCTCCCCTCTTGAGCCGGTGACCCCGTCTGCGAGCATGGGGATCCATGGCGAACCGGTGTCAGCGCCCTAGGGTTTAAAATGCCCAGAATATAACAGCGAGGGGAAATGTTTAGACCAGTTTTACATCATTGTGACGCTTTTAGCCCTCCGCCGTCACTGGCACCCGCCCGCCTGACATCCTGCCCCTCATCTCTGCGGGCTTCATCACGCACTCATGGATACGGATTCGGGCGCACGCTCACACGCACACGCACACGCACACGCACACGCACACGCACACACACACACACACACACACACACACACATGCACCTATACAAATACACGCATATACGCATGCACGCATACATGCATACACGCATACACATACACATACACATACATACACACATACACATACACAACATATGTACATACACATACGTACACACACAATGCCAGCTGTGTGATCCCCCACCCCCTACCCTCTCGCCACACCATACCATAGTGCCAACTAGGTGCCTCGTTTTCACACCCAGGCTACTACTACATTGTACCATCTGTGCGTACATTCACGTTTTTTTTTATACGGAAGCAAGAAAGTGCTATTCTTAAGTCAATGAGTATACTCTGTTCTTGTTTCCCTTGGCGGCATGCACTAGGTGTCCTTATCTCCCCTCCTAGTACCTGCCTCGCCCCTTTTTTTCCCCGTCATGTCATTCATAGCCCGCAGAAGAGCATCAACAGATGATAGAGGACCATCTGTCATGTACAGCACTCAGCCTTTACCTCGTTAGCCTTTATCCTTCCCACCTCTCTCCTCCTCTCCCCATCGCTTCCCACCTCTCTCCACCTCTCTCCACCTCTCTCCACCTCTCTCCACCTCTCTCCACCTCTCTCCACCTCTCTCCACCTCTCCCCTCTCTCTCCACCTCTCCCCACCTCTCTCCATCTCTCCCCACCTCTCTCCATCTCTCCCCACCTCTCCCCACCTCTCCCCACCGCTCCCCACCGCTCCCCGCCCCTCCACATGCATTCCCCCACCCCCACCTAATTTACCTTCCCCCTGTCTTCTCTACCACCCACCCCCTCTTCTTCACCCAAGGTGTGTAAAAGAGAAGCTATCTCCATACCACCTCTCTTCCCCCTCTCTCCCTCCTCCCCCTCTCTCCCTCCTCCATACTCCCTTCTACCTTCCCTCTTTCCTCCGCCCCCCTACCCCTACTCCCCACTTACCGCCCATCAGCTGTAAGCATTGTGACTATGCAGCCACGACAGTTGCAGGTATTGCAAGGCCACTTACACGTGCAGGAATTTCACCCGCTGTAGATGACGGGCTTCGGGATCGCCGGATTGATTGCCGATGTCCCGGAAGCCGTTGCTCACGGTGGCGACGGCGCGGGAGAGGAATCGGATCATCTTTATATTCTTCCTCCTCCTCCTCCTCCTCCTCCTCCTTCATCTTTATTCTTATTATTATTGTTGTTTTTAAGATTATTGTTATTGTTTTATTATTATTACTGTTGATGTATTCTTCTTCTTCTGATTATTATTGTTGTTGTTATTATCGCCATCGTCATCAATCATCAGTCATCAGTCATCAATCATCTTCAATCATCAGTCATCTCCCATCATCATCACGTTATTTTAAGTGAGCCAAATATTTGTAGGTTATAGGTTTGCGCTGGGAATGATTCTAAGAATGCTAGGCATGCTTTGATTATGTAGAGGAATTTGTGAGGTACAACGGGCGATAGCTGTGTGTAATGACGTTCTTCTCTTGGTCTCCTCTTGTCTCTCGGTCTCATCAGTCTCTCTTGTCTCGTATGTTCTTTGTCTTTATCTCAGTGGATATATGCATTAGTTCATCTTCCTTCCTTTTTTTCCTTATTTTCTCTTCCTCGCTCCGCTCTTCCTTTTTTTCTTATGTTTCCCGTCCTTCCTCTTCTTTCGCCTTTCCCCTCTCCTCTCTCCTCGCCTTTCCCCTCTCCTCTCTCCTCCCCTTTCCCCTCTCCTCTCTCCTTCCCTTTCCCCTCTTCCCTCTCCTCTCTCCTCTCTCCTCTCTCCTCCCCTTTCCCACTTCTTCTTCAAATTCCTCTCCCCTTTCCTCTCTCTTCTCTCTTCCCGTTTCTCTCCTTTTTCTCCGTGTCCTCTCTTTCCCTCCCTTCTCCCACTCTCTCTCTCTCGCGCTCCAACTCCCTTTTCTTCTCTGGTGTGTATTCTTGGCTCCTTCCGATAGAATTCGTCCTTACTTGTCAGCGGATGTCGAGTAAGGCAGCCGGAGTGTCTTAGAGGCATGCAGAGGTGAGAGGAGGGAGAAGGGAGGGGCTAAAGTAGAGGGGGAGGAGAAGGGGAAGAGGGGGATGGGGCAAGTCCATTTTGGACTGTACCGTTTAGCAGAGGGAGAATGAAGGAAACGAAATATGCGAAGGACAGACGTGGAAGGGATGGAGACGTGTTATTTTGTGTACATAGGTGTGAGTGAAAAAAACACTGAGCAAATGTATGTGTTTGTATGTGTTTGTGCTTGCCTATGTATGTGTTTGTCTTTTGTGTTGTTTGTGTGTGGTGTATTCAAACAGTTTAGACCACTGTTAGCGCAGTTTTACCAGCATAGACTCGTTACCAAACTTTCAGTGCCGTCTTGTCACTCGCTTGCAAAGGCTGCCGTTGTAGAAAATACCGAAACCTGTTTCTGTCTACACTTTCCGTTGGCGTATATTGGGTTTTCAATTTACTGGATTCGTGGAAGGAAAATGAGTATTTCTTTCTATTTTGGGCCAAGATTAGATGCACTTTCCGGTGACGGGATTTTTTTTTGACTGCATGCATTGGATAAAAGTGATTGACTATATTTTCCAAACCTTCACGTTATGGGTAGTTGATACAGACCGATCACCAGGATAGGTTCTGGATAGACTAACATACAGGAGGGGAGAGAGAGAGAGAGCAAACCTCCGCGGTGCAGACCCCACGGAAAGCTTCCATTTGTCTTAGCAAGGTGTAGTTCGCCCTTGGTGATTATCCGCTACATTTAAGAGCTCGCATTGTCTGGCATCGTGGCGGTTTTAGTCGGCAACAACGCGGGGGATTCGATTGAAAAGCTACTGAAAGAATGCGCTGTGTTGTTTGTTTGGTCTAATTTGGGAGGGCGAGTGTAGTAGTGAAATGCATTTCTTTGTCTGTTGTTCCTCTCCTCTTTTTATATGTTTTCCCCTTCATTCTCTCTTTCTCTTTCTATTTCTTTTTCTTTCTCTCTTTCCCTCTTTCCCTCTTTCCTTCTTTCCTTCTTTCCTTCTTTCCTTCTTTCCTTCTTTCTCTTTCTTTCCCTCTCTCTCTTTCTTTCCCCCTCTCTCTCTTTCTTTCCCCCTCTCTCTCTTTCTTTCCCTCTCTCTCTCTCTCTCTCTCCTCCCTCTCTCTCTCTCTCTCTCTCTCTCTCTCTCTCTCTCTCTCTCTCTCTATATATATATATATATATATATATATATATATATATATATATATGTATATATATTTATTTATATAAAATTCGATCTTAATGTAAAAATGCATCATATAATTAAACTTTCGGTGAAAAGACGCGGTAGGCACATGATATTCATTTTAGGACGGTTTGACCATCGCCACGCGGAGGCAGTAAAATTATGTAAACCCACGGGTATTTTCGAGATTTTGTTATATTTATCTTGGAGGAGAAAATAGTAGGAGAGAGGGGGAGGGGGGATAGGGGGTAAGAGGGAGTGGACAGGGAGGGGGAGGGGAATGAATGGGGGGTTAGAGAGGGAGGGAAAAGAAGCGAAGGGGAGAGGGGGTAAGAATGGGGGTGGGGTGGGGGGGGGGCATCCAAGACTAACGAGAATGAAGCACAGAAAACTCGAGCCGGGAGGAGAGGCAGCGAGAACTGCCAAGTATTTCTGCTGGCGGTGTTGTGTTTGGCGCTTCCCAGGCGACGACAACGACAACGACGACTAGGATGCTGCGTGTGTGGGTTTTATTTGTTGCCGTTTCTGGAATATCTCAGCCCAGCGGGTTCTTCCATGTCGTTTGTTGCTTTGTGGGAAGTGGAAAGAGCAAAAGCAGGAGGTCTAGGGTTGGCATGGAAGGGCTATTGTTGTCTCGTACGGGTCCTGCATAGCCATGAGAAGGCTTGAGAGGGTCGGCGTTTGATTGCTGTGCAGGTCGACGACGCGAAGTGGTTATGGGAGGTCAACAGCGCGAAATCTACCATAGATCAACGATTGGAAGGCATTATGATGATCTATATAAAAATTGCCGCTTTTATTTTTTTTCTTGTTCTTCCCTTCCTGTCATCCGTCCCTACTCCTTTCCTCTCCGCCCTCTTCGCATTTCAGTCCTTCCATTCGTTCATGATTTATCTTCTTTTTTCTGTTTTTTGTCCCTCTCCACCCCCATTCTTCCTCTCTCTCTCTCTCTCTCTCTCTCTCTCTCTCTCTCTCTCTCTCTCTCTCTCTCTCTCTCTCTCTCTCTCTCTCTCTCTCTCTCTCTCTCTCTCTCTCTCGTTCTATTCTCATCGCGGGGTTTGTCGTAGGTTGAGTATTGAGGTCGTGGTTATTACGGTTGGCTGGCTAGCGTCCCCCTACCGCTCCCTAGGCTACGGGACAAACAAGGGCCGGTCTTACCTGGCCCAAGGTGTCGCCATGGAAGCTAAACCGGATTCCCTACGGACTGCTAAATGTGTACTGGGATAGGTGGCACACGCACACGTACACGCACCCGCGCGCACAGTGATACTTAGACCCGTGTTAGCAGGCAGTCAGGAACGCTCGTGTACATGAACACACGCGCCCGCACGCATACACAAACGCAAACACACACTCACTCATTTACTGTGTGCCTGCGTGCGTGTGTCTGTTTCTCTGTCCCTTTGTATTTTCTGTTTCCTTTCCTCTAACTCTTTCTCTTGTTGTTTTTAACAAGAACAGTACCTTTAGTGTCCCACGCCCGTTAGCTGTATTCAAACGCAGGGTTATGGATCTTTCCATTTAATTTTATCTGTGTTGTTCCACCATCCACGTAGTTCCCTGAAATCGACACGGTGCTAAACCTGCAATAGAAGAGAGATATTCCGATCCTTAAAAAAAACTTCTGGCGTCGTTTCACCAGGATTTGTTTTATATTATATTTCAATTTTGTGCAGTTTGCGGCGTTGCCAAGTTAGATATCTAAGATTCTCAGTTTCTTATGTTCTCATTATCCTCCCTCTTTCCCTTCTTCCCCGGGTTCCATCACTCCCTCTCTGCTTTTGCTACTGCTTCCTTCCTTCCTTCCTTCCTTCCTTCCTTCCTTCCTTCCTTTCGTCCTTCCTCCCGTCATTCCTTTCTTTCATCTTCCCTTTATTCCTTTCTTTCCTCCTCCCTTCCTTCCTTCCCTACTCTCTTCCTTCCTTCCTTTCCACCTCCTCCCTTCCTTCCTTTCCACCTCCTTTCATTCATTTATTTCCTCCATCTCTCCTTCCTTTCCCCCTCCTTTCCTCCCTTCCGTTCCTCCTCCCTTCCTTCCTTCCCTCCTTCCTTCCTTCCTTCCTTCCTTCCTTCCTTCCTTCCTTCCTTCCTTTCCTCCTCCTTCCTTCCTTCCTTCCTTCCTTTCCTCCTCTCTTCCTTCTTTCCTCTCCTCCTCCTCCCTTCTTCCTTTCCTCCTCCCTTCCTTTCTTTCCTCCTCCCTTCCTTCCTTTTCTCCCCCCTTCCTTCCTTTCCTTCCCCCTTCCTTCCTTTCCTCCCCCCTTCCTTCCTTTCCTCCCCCCTTCCTTCCTTTCCTCTTTCCTTCCTTCCTTTCCACCTCCTTTTCTTTCCTCCTCCCTTCCTTTCTTCTCCTCTAACTTCTTTTCCTTCCCCCTTCCTTCCTTTCCTCCCCCCTTCCTTCCCTTCCTTCCCTTCCTCCCCCACCCTTCCTCCTTTCCCTCTCCCCTCTCCTCTGTCTCCTTATTCCTCTTCCTCCCCCTCCTCCTTCCCCTTTCTCCTCCCCCCATCCCCAATCCCTCCCCCGGCGAGCTCCGCACGTGGAGAAAGTAGTTGCACTGGTTTGTCCTTGAATGGGTTCCGCGCGAGGCTCTGTGCCTGCCGTCAGACGCCGCCTCGCCGCAGCTGGGAGTGCCGCCGCTGCCGCCGCCATCTTGCTGCATGAGGCTTTGCGTAGAGGGAAGGAGGGAAGGAAGGAAAGAAGGAAGGAAGGAAGGAAGGGAGGAAGGGAGGGAGGGAGGGAGGGAGGGAGGGAGGGAGGGAGGAAGGAAGGAAAGAAAGAAGGAAGGATTTCGTGAGAAGGATGGATATGGATGGAAAGGTTTGGGTTAGAAGAAAGTGGGAACGGAATAACACCTATCTATCAATCTATGCATCATTATTATTTTGAGGGAATTTGGTGTTTGGGAGTGTGGACAGGGAGGCAGACAGGGAAGGAAGGAAGGAGTGAGGGTGTGTGGGTGGGAGGGTGGGTGGGTGGCTGGGTGGGTGCGTGAGGGGTTGCGATATTTACGTTGCGATATCTTCCATCGTTAACCTCGACTTGGCGGACGGCGGCGAGGAGCGGGGTGGGCTCGGGCTTTTGAGGTTATGGGAGTTGAAGGAGGAAAGGAAGTGGGAGACGGGGGGGGGGGGGGGAGAAAAGTGGAAAGAGAGGGAAGGGAGGGAGGAGGGGAAGAAACGTGGAAAGAGAGAGAAGGGAGGGAGGAGGAAAGAAATGATGGAAGAGGGGGAGAAAGGGAGGGAAAAGAGGGAGGAAGTGAGAGAGGAAGGGAGGAAGTGAGAGAGGAAGGGAGGAAGTGAGAGAGGAAGGGAGGAAGTGAGAGAGGAAGGGAGGAAGGTGGTAAAGGAACGAGGAGGAAGAGAGGAAAAAAGGGGAAAAGGACGGGGGGAGGAATAGTGTGGAAGAGAGGATGAGGAAGAAGGTATGATAATGATGGAGAAAGGAATGTGAAAAAGACGAATTATTACAAAATCTCTGCTGCAGAAAGAAAGAAGGAGAAAAAAGACGCCGTAGTGGTAGGGATACAGAACGGGCTCCTCCGATTGTGGTGGGAATGTGGAGAGAGATTAGGATACTCCTCCTTTCTTCCTCCTCTCCTTTTACTTTCTTCCATCTCTCCCCCTTTTTCTCCTTCTGTTGTCTCCCACCTCTCCTCTTCCTCTCGTCTCCCTCACTCCTTT
>BOPN01000629.1:323390-340890 GCA_017312705.2 Penaeus japonicus
TGTGTGAGCAAAGTCTGCAATTTTCGTCTTCGTTTTCGTCTCTGGGGCCGACTTGAGAGGGAGCATCTGTTGTTGCGAGAGGGAGGGAGGGGGCAGTTTCGACGACGTTTTGGAAGTCCTTCAACCCCCCTCCACCCCCTTTCGGCCCCCCTCGTCCCCCTATCCCTTCCCCACCAACACCCCTTGTCGCTTCTGCTGTTGCTGCTGCGGTTGTGTCGTCAGTAGGGATGAGAGAGGGTTGGGGTGTCTAGGGGAAGAGGAGGGGGATATGGGGGAGGGTGTCTGGGGGATTAGGGGGGGATAGGGGGAGGGTAAAGACTTCAACAACGATTACGTTTTCTTTATTATTTTTTTTCAGTGTAAAAATAACGTTTGATTTCTATTCCACTGTTCCATCTTAAATATGTATATAGGTAGATAGGTAAATATATTTAAAGATTAAATAAAAATGTAGATACAGATAGAAAAAAAATATATAGACAGGCAGATACATAGGGAAGGAAGAAGGGAAGGAGGGAGGGAGGGAAGAAGGGAAGGAGGGAGGAAGGTGTCTAGGAAAGGGGAGGGAGGGATTGAGGGAGGGAGGGAGGGAGGGGATGGATGCCTGGGGCAAGGGAGGCTGGGAGTTGTCTTTTGTCAATGCGGGAAGTGTCTCGCGTGGTTGTGGCGATGTTATACCTTGTTTGAATCACAGAAGAGACAAAGTGTGAGGGCGATGAAGAGGAAGCGGAGGGAGGAGGCATGGGAATGGAGGAAGACGATGGAGAAGTAAAGGAAATATGAAACGGATGGAGATCATTTTATCAAAGAAAATGAAAAATGGGATGATGAAAGGCGACGCAGGATCAAGAGGATAGGAGAAAAAGGATACGTAAGGAGTGTTCTTCGAAATCCAAATGGAGGGAGAGGGAGACAGGAGTGAGGGAGAGGGAGACAGGAGTGAGGGAGAGGGAGACAGGAGTGAGGGAGAGGGAGACAGGGCTGAGGGAGAGGGAGACAGGGCTGAGGGACAGGGAGACAGGAATGAGGGAGAGGGAGATTGAGCGGGAGAGGGAGATAGGAGTGAGGTAGAGAGAAAACAGAAACACACAGACAGAGACTCCGTAATGACGGGAGGGAGACAGTTGCGGCCGCGGCGTTGCATCATCACCATCATCCCCCGGTGTGGAAATACGCAAGAAGCACTGGGCGGGAGATGGGGTTTCCAGGGGCTGGATCTCTTAGACATCGAGAGAAAGATGAACACTTGGGAAATTCTATGGAAAGAATGATTGGGTCCAATGAACGATAAAAGTTCGATGAATAACAAAGAGGGTTAACAATAGCGATTGTTTTTAGTGGAGACTGATTGAATCTACTGTAGTTTAACAGCGACAGTCGATTTTATCAAGACTCTGACTGAATTAATTGTCGTAAACAAAGAGAATATAAACAATAGCATTTAGTTGATATGAACAGTACTCTCTATTGATCACAGTCTGTTTGTTTGAAGAATGTTTCCCCATGTTTTATTTCTGTTCAAAAATATATGTTCAAAAAAATCCACGAGGAAGAGCAGAGAGGTTACCCCTACAAGGCTCCGCCAGGTGTCCCGTTAGCTACATTTAGCTACATGGGATCGGGGCCAACCTCACAGGCCGCACCAGCATACACTGTCATTATTTATATATTACGGTGTTACAGGTTCTCCTCTCTCTCCCCCCCCCCTCCCCTCCTCCTCCTCCTCCTCCCCCCGTGGCTGTGGAAGACACTTGTTTGTTATTAGCATTTATACATGGCGACGTAAACGGTGATTCCCTCTCACAGCCGTATTCGGATTGGATGGGGGTCGTGATGGTGGCGGAGCTTGTAGTTACGTCAATTATAGAAGTAGGCTGGTGTTAGTGGACTGATTTTTTTTCTATTTGTCGTCTTTATTTTGGTGGTGATCATTGCTCTAGTCGCAACCGCAAAGACAGAGCTACGACGAGGGGCGAAAACAGCTGATGCACATTTTGGAAATGCGAGTGCGGCCGGGTTCACGCCGCGTTAGCGCTCAGGGAGGAATTGCGCTCATTAGTTTACTTTCATTTCCTCAGTGGGATGAGATCGGCTTTGTCTTCTTCTTGCTTGATGCTCGGAAGGAGGGGTGCCGGCCTCGTCGCGACGTTGCGTTGGCTTTTTCTCCCTGCTTCTGTCTTTATCTCCATTTTTTACTCTCACTATCTCGTTCTCGTTCTCGTTCTCCCTATTTTCTCCCTCTTTTCTCCCTCTAAACCTTCCTCTTCGTTCCCCTCCCACTCTCCCCTCCCACTCTCCCCTCCTCTCTTCCCCCTCCTCTCTTCCCCCTTCCCCCTCCTCTCTTCTAATTCGTTTCTCTTCCCCTCCTCCTCCTTATTTCCTTCTTCTTTCCTATCCTTCTTCCTCTTTTCCTTCTTCTTCCTCTCCCCCTTCCTCTTTTCCTTCTTCTCTCCCCTCTCACTCCTTCCCTTTCTTCTCAACCCTCTCCTTCCTTCCCTCTTCCTCTCACCTCCATCCCACGCTCTCACCCTTCCTCTACTCCTCGCCCTTCCTCCCTATATATATATATATATATATATATATATATATATATATATATATATATATCCCTGTGTCTAGCTAGCTACGTAAATTGATTAATCTTTTCATTCCTATTATAGTCCTGAAGAAAAAGTGTAGAATGAAAGAGCAAGATAAGGTGGAGGAAAGATATGGCAGAGGAGGGCGGTCGAATTCGAGTGGGTGGTGCAGGGGGCTTAGAGAGTGTAAGGGAAGAGATAGGGCGTATTTGCGATAGCTCTTGACATGTTTATCAACAGCGTAGTACTCTAGATTTTTTTTCTCTCTGACTCTCTATTTCTTCTTCCGTGTCTTCGGGGCTGTTGATGTTGCAGGTGCAAAGGAAGAGGGAGGCTGCTTACGGCGGAGGCGAGGGTAGTGTGTCGGTTGGTCTGTGTTGGAAGAGGAAATGCTTGGCTCCTTGCGTCGTCAACGGGTCATTTGTTTGTTTGTTTATTTTTCATGTGTGAATTTTTTTTGTATGATTGTTATTGGTTAATAGTTTTAAGTGTTTTGTGTGTTGATTCGTGGCAGGAATTAGCTTTGTCTTTGATGGCTTTTGATGCATTTTAAGTTATGCGTTTTAGGTGATTGATTATTATTTTATCTTATGCTGGAATGGGCTTCCGTTGACGGCTTCTGTGGCGAGCGCCTCCTATACTGACGCAGGAGGAGGCGTTGCGTCATTTTTTAAAGGCTAAGTGTTGGTACGGAGTGAGGGCGGTGCCTCCTCGGGTGCGGCAGCCGGACAGGGAGGCTGAGGAGAGAGTAAGGGAAAGGGAAAGCTAAAGGGAAAGGGAGAGGGAAAAGAAATGAAGATGGGGATGAAACGGAGGAGAGGAAACATCGAGGGGTAGGAGAGAAAGAGAGGAGAGGTATACGAGAAAAGAGAATATGGGAGAGGAGGCTTCTCTTCTTTGTTTCTTCGAGTTTTCTGATTTGTGTCTTTTTCATTCATCAACGCCCTATTAGTTTGATATTATTTAGAATTGAATTTTGTATCTTATTCACACGGATGTTGTAATGATCATCACTCTTTTGTTTTATAATCCACAGCTTGAAAAATGTATTCTAATCGATAGCGGAATGGTATGATTAATGGCAAGATGGTATATTAACTATAATTACAATCATTATGACTGCACTCTCTCTAATTAACCTTCCTTTCCTTACAGGTAAGAACGGAGTGCAAGAGACAAGACCAGTGTGAAGAGGGACGAGCGAAACCCGGTTTGTCAATGAAAGAAATGTTTCCAGTTCTCATTCCGAGTTGGTTGTTTGATGTACCTTCATGAATGAATGAATGGATGAATCAATCAATCAATTTGTGAATGGTAATAGATTTTATGGGTATTTAAGAGAGAAGAAATGCTATGATGTGAGAGAGGGAATGCAGTGTTGTGGCAAGAGAAGATGTGAAGGTATAAGCATGGGTATAAGTGGAAATGTGCGTGAGAGTCTTCGTAAGGATTCGGAGTGGGACATCGCAGGGCACACGTGATGTCCTATTCCATAAGCACAAGAAGGAATGGTGGGTGTGTAGGTAATAGATAATAAATATATATTTTTTGAAAAATATTAACGAAAGATTACCGTCATTTTAGTGTATGTATTAGTTTCAATAATATCTCGATTACTGTAACCAGTATAATCACGACTATTGTCTGTATTATTACTTAACTACTAAGTTAACAAGATACCGGTTCAGTATTATCCATCATCATCGACACTGTCTTTGTCCTTTTGATTATTTATTTATTGATGCATTTTGTGACTGGGATAATTATAGTTGCTGAATTCCCAACAATATTTCATAGTATGACTATAGTTACTGAACTCTCAACAGTACTCCATGTCATATTTATAGTTGGTGAAGTCCTGCCAGTGCTTTTTAGTCTAGGCGACTAAGAAACAAAAAGAAAAAATGGAAACTTAAAGAGGGAGAAAAAGGCGAAGAGAGAGTCATCACAATCACCTTATGTTCGCCACGCCGTTATGGGCGAGTGGATACGGAGGGAAGGAGGCAGGGAAGAAGACAGATGTTTTGGAAGGGAGGGAGGGAAGGAGAGGAGAATGGAGCGAGGGAAGAAAGGAGGAGGGAGTGAGAGAAGGAAGGAGGAGGGACTGAGGGAAGAAAGGAGGAGGGAGTGAGGGAAAAAAGGAGGAGGGAGTGAGGGAAGGAAGGAGGAGGGAGTGAGGGGAGAAAGGAGGAGGGAGTGAGGGGAGAAAGGAGGAGGTAGCGAAGGAAGAAAGGAGGAGGGAGCGAAGGAAGAAAGACGGAGGAGGGAATGAGGGAAGAAAGACGGAAGAGGGAATGAGGGAAGAAAGACGGAGGAGGGAATGAGGGAAGAAAGACGGAGGAGGGAATGAGGGAAGAAAGACGGAGGAGGGAATGAGGGAAGAAAGACGGAGGAGGGAATGAGGGAAGAAAGACGGAGGAGGGAATGAGGGAAGAAAGACGGAGGAGGGAGTGAGGGAAGAAAGGAGGAGGAGGAGGAGGGAGAGAGGGGAGAAATGAGGAGGAAGAGAGGGGAGAAATGAGGAGGGAGCGAGGGGAAAAAAGGGGAGAAAGAGGAAAGAAAAAAGAAGGGTGCTAGGGAAGAAAAGAGGAGGGAGCGAGGGAAGAGAGGAGGGAGGGAAGGCAGAAAGAAAGGAAGAAATAAATGAATAAATGAAAGAAGGAAGGAGAGAAATAGAGAGAGAGAAAGATAGACAGAGAGATAGGATGATAGAAAGAAAGTGGGAAGGAAGGAGGGAAGGGGGAAGGAGAGTAGGAGGAAAGGAGGGAAGGAGGTAAGTGAAGGAAGACGAGTGGGAGGGAGACGAGGTGGGAACGAAGGAAAGAAGAAAGGAAGGAGCTAGTTCTCTGTACGTCGAGGGGAACGTACGTGCTCCCGCCCGTGTGGGACGACGGAGTTTAACGCCCGCGCTTCATGAGAGTGCATGACGGCCAGGGATCATGCAGCTTGTCGTTCTTGAGACCTGCTGACGGCCATGAACGCAATTCGGGGGCGAAAGCGAGGGGGGGGGAGTAGGAGGAAGGGGGGTGGGGGGAGGGAAAGGAGAAAGGGCAGACGAAGATAAAGTTGAGGAGGAAGGTAGAAGAGCAACAGGAGGGAGGGAGATTGGAGAAGAAGAAAGGGAGGAGGAGCGTGGGAAGGAAGGTAGGTGTTGGTTAGGAGAAGAGAAGAGGAGGAAAAGGGTGAGGTGTTACACATTCGCAGTTCGTAATAATTATGATAATGGAAACGAGTGTATTTACTGGTGTCTTTAGACTTATTTGCGAGTTGGGAACACGTTACAAAATGGGAAAGAAAGAAAAATAAGAGGGAGGAAAAGGGAAGGTGGTAAAGGGGAGAAGAAAGAAAAGAGAAGGGAAAGAGCTATTGGGGAAGGGAGGAAGGAAGGAAGAGAAGGAGGAGGAAGAAGGCTGGGACAACGACCGTCATTGTCATGCCGCCCGTGGCGGCCGGGTTTATTTGCGGTCGGGTCATGCCGCCGCCTCTCGCAAGGGGTCGGGCGGCCGGGCGGGCGGTTGGGCGGGCGGTCGGGCCGTCGTTCGGCGCGACACTCCCACCCCCGCCGCTGCCGAACTTGGGCGTCGCTGACGTGATCCTGAAGCCAAGTGCGATCGCCGGAAGGGGAGGGATGCGCAAGGGAACTCATCGGCCGTTCCGGTCAGGGGCGGAACCTCCTCGCTACTTGCCGGCTTGCTCAAAGCGCGGACAGTTGCTCGTGTCTGTCTGTTTGTCTGATATTTTGCCTGTCTGTATATATCACTATTTATCAGTCTTGCCTGTCTGTCAACGTTAATGCACGTCTGTTTGTGATTGGTTGTAGGAATTATTGTTTTGTGCTTTCTGCTATTCGCATTTGTTCATGCATATGTGCATGCAGTTGTGTAAGTGCGCTCGGGAGTGCCAGATTACGAGCGTTCTTTATCTGGCATGGAAGAGTACGCTTACGGCACTGCGCGCAAGCAAATAAACCGAAATCACTCGAAACCGAGTCATTGTTCCTGTGCAACGCTCGGAGAAGATCCCTGAATATGCATGAGCGCCGCATATGGAGAGGCAGCGCATAGGTGTGTTCCCAGGTGCGGCGCGCGGAGGGATGGACGGCGCTGCGGCCCGCGTGCCCTTAATCTCGCACTCGATGCTCCGCGCAGCCAGGACTCCTCCTTTCCCTCTCGCGCGCACACGGACTAAAAGAAATGGTTAAGAATTACAGAAAACAACAACGACAGAAACTGATAAAAAGTAAACACCAACACCACAGCGATGGGATTAGAAAGCAAGTATTTGGGGAAACTAAGATAAAATGAAGATCAAGTGAAAAAAATATATAAATAATCTGGAAATCAGAAGAGATTTTATAATACATCATGACGACGCCCTTTCGTTTCTTTGATCCGAGGAAGATGCTTTGGTGTGTGTCTGTCCCGCTCGGTGAATTTGCTTCCAGGAAATCCATTTTGTGGATGGTGTTTTGGTGGAGTTACGCCCCGAAGGTGGGCGGGATTTCGGGGATGGGGGAAGAGAAGGGGTAAGAGGAGGAGAAGAAAGATGAGGATTGTGTAGGGAAGGAGGATGAGGGAAAGGGGAGGGAAGGATAGAGGCAGGGGGATGGGAGGAAGAGGACAAGAGGAATGGGGGAGAATATGAGAGAGAAGGTTAGAAAAGAAACGATTTTGATGGGAAGGAGATGGAAGAGGAGGAGATGGCGACGACGTCGAGGGTGATGGAGGTAAGAAGGACCTCCAGGCTAGGGCGGAGGGCTTCTGGGATCAGTAATAAGTGGCGACATTAATTAAAGGACATTCCCCTAAACGCTTGGGCCCGGATGTTGCGACCATTCAGGGTAGGAGAAGCGAGGCGAAAGAAACACGGCGAAAGATGTCTCTTGGTGCAGATGTCGCGTGTGGTGGTAGTTGATGGTGGACAGCCTTCCCCGGCCCTCCATCTGCGCCCTCCAGCTGTGGCGCCCAGCTGTAGTATTCTCCTGCATCTCCTTCCTGCGCCACCCAGACTTGCTGCTCAAGTGGCCCCGTTGACCCCCCCCCCCCCCCCCTCCTCTCTCTCTCTCTCTCTCTCTCTCTCTCTCTCTCTCTCTCTCTCTCTCTCTCTCTCTCTCTCTCTCTCTCTCTCTCTCTCTCTCTCTCCCTCCCTCTCTCCCTCCCTCCCTCCCTCCCTCCCTCCCTCCCTCCCTCTCTCCCTCTCTCCCTCTCTCCCTCTCTCCCTCTCTCCCTCTCTCTCTCTCTCCCTCTCTCCCTCTCTCCCTCTCTCCCTCTCTCCCTATCTCCCTATCTCCCTCTCTCCCTCTCTCCCTCTCTCTCTCTCTCTCTCTCTCTCTCTCCCTCCCTCCCTCCCTCCCTCCCTCCCTCCCTCCCTCCCTCCCTCCCTCCCTCCCTCCCTCCTCTCTCTCTCTCTCTCTCTCTCTCTCTCTCTCTCTCTCTCTCTCTCTCTCTCTCTCTCTCTCTCTCTCTCTCTCTCTCTCTCTCTCTTTTCCTCCCTCCCTATCTTTACTCTTACTCTCCATCCATTCCGCTTCTTCCCCTTACTCTCTTACATCCCCTACCTACCTCCTTATCTCTCCTTCCCTCCTTAACTCTCCTTCCTTGCTATCCTACATCCTCTCTCTCCCTACCTCCTTACCTTCCTATCTCCCTCCCCACCCTCTGGTGCGGGTGTGTATGTGTGGCTGTATTTGTTGGTCGACGGACTTTATGAATGTTATGCTTATGTACGTGTGACTCAGTCATGTATATATTCTTAAAGAGGATGCATGTTTTGTTGTTATTGTCATTACGTCATTTGTCTTTACTCTATCACTTTTGGCACTTGTGTCGACGAGGGGAACTGTTGGCCGCTGCTGGTGTTATGAGGGGAAGGGGAGGGAAGGGAGGATGGGGGAGAGAATGGGCACTGGAGTGGGTGGGAAGGACAGTATGTTGAACGGGAAGGTAAGGGAGAGGGAAGGGCTGGCATAGGGGGGGGGGGTGTTGTTGATGTCAGGAGGTGATGACTGGGGACGAGCGAGTGTCAGGCGTGCATTTTGGGCGTACATGAGAGTTGAAAGGCGGTGTCGCTATCGGCGTCTGGAGGATGAGGCAAGACGGATTCGAGAGAGGCAGGAAATCGGCGCTGGAAATACCTCGGCCGCCCACTCGCGCGCCCACCCGCGTGAAGCACCACTTGAAAGTGCAGGCGTAGGGGCGGGCGCTCACTCTACCATGCCAGTGCCTCTTGGCATTCTATAATCTATTGAGAAATTTATTAATATGCTTCTAGAACATGTATTTCCACTAGGTTTCAGCTGGGCGATCAGCTGACCGATCACCTGACCGCAAAGTGAGTCAACCTCATAGTGAAGACAGCTCGACAAGTCCATGAATTTATCTTTGATTATATAGGTCCACGGGGATAGAAGCGGCGATAAAGTGAGGTAGATCAAAGCGAGACAAAGTTATAAAAAGAATTTTGTCCCCCATCCCCCGTCCCTCTCCGTACCCGCATGGCGATCACGCAAGTATTTCACTCGTGGGCGGTGTTGCCGTGTTGCTCCACGTATGGTGCCCCTCACCATCAGCCTCTCGGGCCGTCACTCCTACGCCGTCATTATACCCCTGCCGTAAATTCCACCACTGGCATTCCTTCACTCTCAACGCTGTCAATCAAAGCATTCTTTACAGTTTTCGGTCGTATCTGCAGCAGTGTCCTTTTTTTATAAAGAGAATTCAAGGTAGACCCTAAGACTCTTAGCCTTATTCTGAATGCAGTTTTCGACTGCATCTGGAATAAAGGCAGCCCATCTTGAACGAAATTTGCAATAGACATAGAGGGAGAGAAAAAGTGTTAACTTATTGAAATTGAGCGTGAATATGCTACCTATATCAGTTTTTTATTATAATACTTCGTTACTTCATGTCGGAAATCCACTATACTTTCAGTTTAGTCATAAGTCGACCAGGATTTAAAAGCTTGAAATCCTAGTAATGATTAGATTTCTATGATTTTCAGAGTGATAAACGTATATTAGATTGTTCATTTATCGTTATATAAGAACCACACTGGCATTCCTAATTGCAGGAACGTAAACACTAGAAAATGGCAGGTGGCAAAGCAGGCGGCAACAAGAGGGGCTGAGTGTTAAGGACTGAACATGATATGCATTTTACAATTGTTCAAAGAGAGTTTATTATGACCCTTTACGTCACTTGTGGCAGTGAAGTGTTTAGAACTACGCTGTTGCATGGTGACCTGCTACGAAGTGAACGGCGTTCGTAACTCGACGAGGAGAGCTGTTGGTTGTTCTCTTTCTTTCTTTCTTTCTCTCTTTTTCCCTTCCCCCTCTCTCCTTTCCTCTCCTTCTCTTTCTCGCTCCTTCCTTCTCTCCCTCTCTCTCTCTCTCTCTCTCTCTCTCTCTCTCTCTCTCTCTCTCTCTCTCTCTCTCTCTCTCTCTCTCTCTCTCTCTCTCTCTCTCTCTCTCTCTCTCTCTCTCTCTCTCTCTCTCTCTCTCTCTCTCTCTCTCTCTCTCTCTCTCTCTCTCTCTCTCTCTCTCAAGTATGTGTATGTGAGGTGAGATAGGGGGAATATTTATATACATGCATACATACATACATACATACATACATACATATATACATATATATATATATATATATATATATATATATATATATATATATATATATATAAAATGGTGTACTGTATTTATTTCTGCTGTTCATTTACGGAGCGTGGGTGATAAGTTTGTCACCGGCAGTGCATCGCGACATTAGATCGTTTGGCAATAACCGCAGTAAGAAAACAATCAAGTATTGCATATCGTTGCAGATGAACAATACCAGATCCGTTTTCAGGTCCTCGTTGGGCTATTTTGTTTTTTTCTCTTTATTTTTATTTTTATTTTTGTTCTCGCTCTTTTTACCTAGTATTATAGATTTGATAATTTGGCTTTGCTTTATCGTTATTTCTTCTAAATATGATGGTGAAAATATGAAGATTTTATCATAGCAACATAAAGTTAAATACATGATGATTCTTCGGATTTCTATATACATTTAGGTTTTTGGTCATATACAAAAACAGTTAGACGCTTTTTATGTTGATTTATCTAATTTGTTATTTTGATGAAATCTCGCCGCTTCGTAGATTCAAATTTTGGGAAAATCGCGGGAAGCCTTGATGACGTCAGCATAGGCAATTCCATCTCCATAGGCCTGTCCCTATATCCTTTTTGAACACTCCTTCATTCTCTTATTTTCTTTTCTCCAACTCCTTCATTCATTCTCTGTCCAGTCTCTCATTCATTCATCAACTCAATCTCCTCCATTTCTTCCGTTCGTTCTGTCATTCATTTATTTTCTCTCTCTCTCTCTCTCTCTCTCTCTCTCTCTCTCTCTCTCTCTCTCTCTCTCTCTCTCTCTCTCTCTCTCTCTCTCTCTCTCTCTCTCTCTCTCTCTCTCTCTCTCTCTCTCTCTCTCTCTCTCTCTCTCTCTCTCTCTCTCTCTCTCTCTCTCTCTCTCTCTCTCTCTCTCTCTGATTCTTCCTTTTTGTCTGTTTATCTGACCCGAACGGTATCATCTGAGTTTTCTCGCTCGGTAGGATTCTACGCAAAACTGCTGCACCTCCGCCTCTAAGTAACTAAGTAAAAACTAAGTCCGTCCAAGAAAATAAATTTCGTTCGATTTTTTTTTTTTTTTTTTTTTTTTTTGTAATTCAGATTTAGTTCTGTGGTCGGCTGCGCACTACACTGGCCATTTCCATTAAAACTGCTTTATAGATTGAAATTATTTGTTGATTAGAATTATTAAAAAAGAAAAAAAAAACAAAAGCAAAAATGTAAACTAAAAAGGGACGACTAGCATTACCTTTACGAGACATCCACCAATTAATCATGACAAGGAATGGAAATTTCTAATTTCTATGGTGCCTCAACCTACGGACATGAGTTTACATGTAGGCTTATCAGTAGGTCTCCCGATGGCACTACCGCAAACGGATAGGGGGGGGGGGTCTATGTGTAGGGGGAGGCTGATGTAATGTGTTTTGCCTTGTAGCATATATATGTATATATATGTGTACACACACACACACACACACACACACACACACACACACACACACACACACACACACACACACACACACACACACACACACACACACACACACATCTATGTATAAATAGATATATGTATATATAGATATATATATGTGTGTGTGTGATATAATTTATGTATTTATTGCAGCGCAGACTTTTTCGGTTGCGATATTGGCCGTGTAATTAGGTGATTTGGTGCGTTCATTTATTTTAGATTTTGACGTCCGCCTAATGAGAGGGGAGGGGACATGCTGCTGCATTTTCCTCATTCGGTCGTTCTTTCTAATTAATTTTTGTCCAGTTTCCCATCCATTCTTATATTTTGGAATCTTTGTGTTTCATTCAAATAATCCTTTCTTTGTTATTCATAGTATTTTTTTCATTATTGGCCCTTTCATTTTCCTCCATGTCGACCTTTCATATGCCACCCTTTTCCTCCTCCTCCTCCTCCTCCTCCTCCTCCTCCCCCTTTTCTGCTTCCTTCCCTCGTCTCATTCCGTGAGCCTGCGCCGCCGGTTAGAGCGCTGCAGGCCCCGGGGGGAGGGGGGGGGGCGTAATGAGGGAAGATTAGCTCGCTAAACCTAAACCGGTTGAGCTGGATGGGGTGGGGATGAGGGTGGGGGTAGGGGGAGATAAAAGTAGGTGAGGGGAGGGGAGGAAAGGAGAGGAAACGAGGGTAGATGAGAGGTGGAGAAAGGAGAGGAGAGGAGCAGGGAAGAAGTGAGAAGAAGGGGAGGGGGGAAAGAAAGGGGGAGGGGAGGGGGAAAGAAAGGGGGAGGGAAGGGAGGAGGGAAGGGAGAAGGGTAGGGGAGCAAGAGATTGGAAGGAAGGAAAGAGAGTGAGGGTAGGAGGGAGAAGAGTGCAGAGAAGGAAATGAGGTGAGATAGGGGGAAAGGCATAAGGGAGGGTAGAACGATCTTCGTCACGGGGGGTTGCTTGAAGCTTTGCGGGTGAAGAGGGGAGGGGGGGGGGGCGTATAGGGTCGCTGGGAAGAAAGGGAGGGCTGGCAGAGGAACCCGCAGGAGGGGAAGAGAATGTGATAGGGGAAAGGGGTGGAGGGGAGGGGAATTGAGGCGGAGTAGAGGGGAGCGGGGCAAGTGGCAGTGACGGGAGGTGGATAAGACAAGCCTGGCGGTTGGCAGGGGTGTTTGGCGGCAGGGCAAGGAGCGTATGGCAAGAAGAAGGAGGAGGAGGAGGAGGAGGAGGAGGAGGAGGAGGAGGAGGAGGAGGAGGAGGAGGAGGAGGAGGAGGAGGAGGAGGAGGAGGAGGAGGGGGAGGAGGAGGAGGAGAGGAAGGCATTTGGGTAGAGAGGAGAATTGGAAGACGAAGACGAAGAGAGGAGAAGAATGGGAGAGAACGAGAGAGAGAGAAGGAAGAGAAGAAAGCAAAGGAGAGAAGGAATAGGAGCGGGGGAAGAGGAGGGGGGGAGGGGCTTCAAAGGGCATTGTGTGAGGGAGATGGCATTGGGGGGAGGGGGGGAAGCAACACGGGCATCATTGTTGTGAAAGGGCTGGGTCGGGGGGAAGGGGTCGAAGTTATGGCCCTGCAATAATAACCATTTGGAGGGCTGAGAAAAGGGGAAGGGGAAAGGGAAGGGGGAAAGAAGAGAAGTTGGAGAGAGGGAAAGGGGTACACGAGATAGGCTATTGTGAAGAAGAGGGAAGGAGTGGAGGAGTGAAGGAGTGAAGGAGCGGAGGAGGGAAAGAGTGGTGGAGAGTGGAGGAGGAGTGGTGGAGAGTGAAAGAGTGGAGGAGTGAAAAAGGGAAATATAAAAAAAGAGGGTGGGGGTGAGGGTGAGGGTGAGAAAAAAGGGGCACAGGCCGCTCACACGTGGTGTGGACTCTGAACGGGAGTTCACCAAGAATATTGAATTATTGCATTCGAAAGTTTGGAGGCGTTGCAGTTCGTTTGGGGACCTCGATATTAGGGAGGCGGACTAAAGAGAATTGCAAGTAAAGTAAAACACGTCTTTATTTTCTTTCATTTTTTCTGATTTAATGTGGTGGCTGGGAGTTCTTTTGTAAGTAGAAACAGTGATGTGTTAGGGGGGGATAAAAAGTCCTCACCCCCCACTTTTTTTTACTCATATTTCAATTATCCTCGTTTGTGAGAGGTATGGATGGGACAAATGGGTTGAAATGCTTTAATAATCATATTTCACCTGGACTTGTAAAGGAATGCTGGGTGTCGCCGTCGGTTGATTTATTTTTTTATCATTATTCCTCAGGCCACCTGGTTTTATACCTTCTCTTTCTGCCCTGCACTTTACCTCCCTACCCATCTCTTTTCCTCTCCTCCCTCCCAGTTTTTCTCTGTCTTACTCCCTCTCTCCCATATCCTCTCTTATTTCTTCTCTCCTACTTTCCCCTTCTTTTTTTCCCGTTCTCCCACTTTCCGCTCTTTTCCTCCTTTCCTTCCACTTTCCTCTCTTTCCTCCCTCTTCCACTTTCTTATCTCCTTCCCACTTTGCTTTCTTTTCCTCCATTCCTCCCACATTCCTCTTCTTTCCTCCTTCTCTCCCTTACCTCTTCCTCTCCATTCCTTCCTCCCTCGCACTTCCCTCTCCTTTCCTCCCTTCCTCCCACTTTTCTCCTCCATATCGGCCGCCCTATCTCCTTCCCTTTATCCCTGCCTTCTCTCCACCGCCCTTCCTCCTTCCCTGTGCAAGTGGGTAGTATATAAGTTATGTTGTAAGGGCACGGTATGGCGTCGTGCCTACCTTCCAAGTTATTTTTACGTGAGCTTCTCCAACACCACCACCACCACCCTCCAGCCACCCGCCTGCCCACCCGCCTGCTTTTCCCGCCCTTCCCTTCTGTTCCCCCCTCGACGCTTCCGTCCTTCCATCCTTCCCTTCTACCCTTCCTTCCTTCCCATCCATTAATAACCTCGTTTTCCAGGCTCCCTTCTCCTCTTCCTCTTCTTCTTGCTTATTTTTCCCCTTTTCTATTCTTCAGTTCCCTTTCTCCACTCACCTTCCATTCCTACTCTCTTCCTCCATTATTCCTTGTCCATTTCCCCCTTTCCCCTCTCCCTATTCATATTCGTCCTACCCCTTATACCCCCCCTCCCCCTCTTCATTTCCATTCTCCCTCCATCGTTGCCTCTTTACCCTACCCTCTTACCTCCCTTTCCTTGATTACTTCTCAGGGAAAGGCTGGATGGCCCCATGTCTTTCTCTCCCGTTCTATTGCTGTTCATCAAGCGAAACCAGTATATATTTTTTTCTATTTATCGCATATAAATCTATGTACGAGTACTTCTGCCTCCGCCTTTTTTTAGATTCGTAGCTCTGCTTAGATATTAGTTTGCACTAATATCTGTTTCCTCTATTCATGAATGCCGCCTACCCAGTTTGGTTTCCCGTGGCCGCCTTGCCGCCTCCCAGCCCACCTGCCAATTCTAGTGACGTGCGTGCGGCCCCGACTCCCCTTATTATTACCGCGCCTTACCGTTGCCGCCGAAAATAGCAGCCCGTCTAGAAGCTCCCCCCTCCCCCTTTGTCGTTGCCATTATGCCCCCTTGCCATTGCTATTATGCCCCTTCTGCCTTATGCCCCCACTGTCGTTCCCATTATACCGCGTAGGACAAACCTTCCCGTATGACCTGCTTTTATTTTGACCATGTGTGTCTCATTCTGAATAGTTTACCCTGTTCTTACATATGCTGCTAGAGCGATAGGCATTCTATCTTGTCTGACAGCTTTGTTTTGGCATAAATGTTGTCCTTCTCGAAAGATATCCTGACTCCTTTCCTCCCTCTTCCCTCATTTGCTGTTACACTCTTGTAGCCACATTTGCATTTGCACATACATTTTGTTTCTGTTTCCAGGTTAGAATCCGTCTTTCCTTGTTCAAACATTAAATGCGAATTTACAACTTTATCACACATTAAGATTTTTTTTTTCGTTCTGCAATTAGATTATATGTAACTGCTAATTGCGGTTGAGTTCTGGATAGTCGAAACGTTTTTATGTATAAACCCCGAGCACGTGCACTCTTGCCAAGCGAAACGTAAAAAAAACGAATGTGTGCGTTTGCTTTGCCGGCATTTTTATTTATTTAGTTTTTTACTTGTTTATGTTGCTTCGATCAAGAGATCCGGGACGTCTGTTATCTGCGCACGCGTCGTCAGGTTTTCGTTCCTTCGCCGTATTCTCTCTCTCTCTTTCTCTTTCTCTCTCTTTCTCTCTCTTTCTCTCTCTCTCTCTCTCTCTCTCTCTCTCTCTCTCTCTCTCTCTCTCTCTCTCTCTCTCTTGCTATCTCCCCATTCCTTTCTCTAACTCCACTCTCTTTCTCTTCCTTTCTCTCTCCCCAACCTTCCCCTTCCCATCCTTCCATTCCCCCTCCCTCCCTCCCTCCCTCTCCCCTTCTTCCCCCCTCCCCCCTGCTTCCCCTCTACCTCCCCTCCCTCCCTCCCTCCCTCCCTCCCTATCCTCCCGGCTTGCGGAAATGCATGCATAGAAGTGTTGCTCATCAGCGCCCATCGTGTGACTTGACTAACGAAAATGTACCGGATACATCGTCTTTTCCGCCGGGTCGAGTCTCAGCCTTGAGACCGACCTCGTGCTCCAGTCCTGATTCACGTCTTGAGCTGTGTTTTTGTGTTATGGTTTATTTGTTTTTGTTTGTTGGCGTTATGTTTTTTTTTATGTTTTAAAGGTATTGATTTACGTGTTTTGAATTTGTGTATGTTATGTATTGTTTACCTTTTATAGTTTGTTAGACATTTTATAGTTTATTAGTACTTGTTTATTTGCATGTTTATTTGTTTTGTTGAAGTCAAATAATGAAAATGTCGAGATTATAGAAAAATGGATTATAAACAGAAATTTAGCAAAATGAGCGGACATCGGCATGTTTTGTATCGAATATATTTTAACATTTGGTGCGTTTATATGAGTAAAATGTCTTTCTGTATATCGATGTCTCTCTCTCGCTCTCTCTCTCTCATATATTGATTCATTCATATATTCAGTATTTCTGTTTGAACGTGTTGTTTGCATACATAATACAACAATGCATTGCAAATTCCAGGGGGTTGGCAACCCAGAATCAGTAAAGAGCCAGTTTCCTGAAACGTGACAGAAACTTAGTGCTTCTGGAGCCGTAATGTGAATTACGAATGGAAATGCCGAACCCTAGAGATTATCTTTGTCCAAAAGCCCATATGCGTTTTGATTATACCCACTGACATAATAATCAAACGCTAATAATAACGATGATAATCTTAATAATGATAACAATTGTCTTAAAATAAGGTATTAGATTGAAGCCACTCCTTTAATTTATAATATGATACTATCTAGAGGACCTAGCAGAAACCTGGTCACCTACACCATGGTGCTGTGGCTATCTATGATAGTATATTAGCGGTTTTATTTTTACGGTAATTTGGAGCCCCAGGTTTCCGACCGCTGGCCTATACGCATTCATTCGTGATTTACGATAAGGCGTAATTAACTATAAATTTAACTAACTATAAAGAAAATATATATCGTATATTTCTATAGCATTATTCACTTTTTCCCAAGCCAAGCACGCATCCGCGCTTGTTATGTTGCATTGTATGGAAACGATGTATTTATTGCTCATGGGAACAGAGACGTGTCCGAAAAACCATCACGCGTTTTACTTACAAGAGTCTCGTTTATTCTTAAGGCTGGGACAAAACAAGAAATGCCGAGACCGTAACGAGATATTAGAGATGCGATGCCTTTTTTTCATGCCGAAGGGATTCGTTTTTGCCTGTTTGCATATTAGACACCGATGATGTGGTCTGATAGCGTCACGCTGTTGTTTCTGATGCTTAGTTTAAAGGCTAGTTTAATGACAGA
>BOPN01000629.1:345890-358390 GCA_017312705.2 Penaeus japonicus
CCTTCCTATCCCCATCCATCCATCCATCCATCCATATATCCATCCATCCATCCATCCATCCATCCATCCATCCATCCATCCATCCATCCTTTTCTCCCTCCCTCTCTCTTCCCTTCCTTCCTTCCTTTATTTTCTCCTACCTTGGCGCTTGTATCGGTCGTGGCAGATAACACGTAATGAGGTTTGGAGTGGAGAGATAAAGAGTGTCTTATGAGAGAGAGAGAGAGAGAGAGAGAGAGAGAGAGAGAGAGAGAGAGAGAGAGAGAGAGAGAGAGAGAGAGAGAGAGAGATAAGATGGCGATGATGATGATGGAAAGTGAGGAAGGAGAGAGAAATTGATGTGAAAAAGATAGCCTTGTTGTTATAATGAGTTTATGAGGCAATTTCCGCTGATCACGAGATATGTTGGAGGGAGTGATGGAAGGGAGGGGGAGGGGGGGATATGCAAATACGGCCGCCCCCCCCCCCCCCCCTCCTGCATGGGATTCACGATATTGCTCAAAGAAGCAAAAGAGTCGATTAAATGGTCTTCCGTTCGTCCGCTGTTTTGATCTAGGTTCACTGCTTCCCTTCCACTTCCTCTGCCACCCCACCCCCCCTAATTTCGCCTTCCTTCCCTTCTCCCTTACTTTCTCCTGCCTTCTACTCTCCATTACATTCTTGTCCTCTTCTCCCCTCCCCTCGTTAAATCCCTCTAACCCAATTCCTCCCTTTCCCTTATCCCTTCCTCTTCCCCTTCCCCTTCCCCCCCTTCCCCTTCTCCCTCCCCCTTCCTCATTTCCTCAACTCTCCCCATTTCTTTATCCCTTCCCCTTTCCCTTATCTCTTCACCTCCTCCCCCTCCCCTCCCCTCCCTTCCCCTCCCCTCCCTTCCCTTCCCTTCCCTTCCCTTCCCTTCCCTTCCCTTCCCTTCCCCTCCCCTCCCCACCTCCCCTTTCCTCAACTCTTCCCTCAGTTATTCCTATACCGCTTCCCCCTTCCCCACCACTTCATTTTCCCCCACCGCTTCGCCTCCCCCCCCTCCCCCCCCCCATCCCCCCCATCACCACTTCCTCTTTCTCTTTCCCCCTCACCACTTCCCCTTTCTTTTTTCCTCCCAATACTGATCCCCTTTCCTTTTCCCCCACCACTACTTCTTCCCTTTTTCTCCCCAAACTTTACCCGCTTCCCTTGCCCCATCCCTCTTCCTCCCTTTCGTCATATCGACCTCGCTTGCCCTTTGCACTTACTACCCCCACCCGGTAGACACGCGCTAACTCACGCATGCACGTATGCACACGCACAAAGATGAGACCTACACATTCTTGTTACATGCCCATGCGAACATGCCTTTAGGCAGTCATGCACATCCACGGATGAGCTGTCAGGCATGCACATACCTAAACACGCAGACTCATATGTGCTGATATATTTGATATGTATCCAGGCATGTATCTATTCAAAGAAAGCTTTCCCGAGTTGCATTGGCTGTTTGAGTGAAGATTTGCTGCAATAAGGAGAGAGCCAAACAGAAATTAGAGCCAGAGAGAGGCTGGCTATTCTATACTATTTCTCAATCAGCTGGCGTAATCATATGGTTAACCTGCGTGTTAGTAACCGCATGCCTGGGGGAGGTATGGAGTGGGAAGGGATAGTGGATCTTAAGATTTTTTTTTTTTCTAGTTAAAAAAAAAGTGGAGAAACAGGTATTGTACCAGTTCTGATCACAGGTGACATAGTAGTAAGAATTTTGCCTTTTTTTTTTAAGTTGCACCTGTTCTTATCACAGATGACATAGCAGCAAGAAGTTTGGAAGTTTGCTTGTTTTTAAGGAACTTATCGTAGGTGATATAGTAGAGGCGATTTTACCTTTTTCGATTGCACAGTGACAGAAGTGACAGAGTAGTGATGATTGTACGATAATGGAAAAGCAAAGAAAGTATACGGAAAACGGATTGAATTTTAGTAAAAAGTAAAATAGAATAGATTAGCTTATTGTCAGAGAAATTCTATGATAAGGGAGAAAGTCTTGTACTTAAAAACAAGTGGAACATTCCTTCACTTAGTATTACGAATCGGTTAGGTTGTCTCGTCAGAAGCACTCGGCGTGACATTTTATATGCTTTCGCAGAAATAGAGTTTTTACAAGACATGATGAAAAACACCGATTTCTGTGTGTGACTTTACCAAATACTAATAACTTCCCTCGCTCGACCTTTGTTTGGAAGCTTCTCTTGCTTTTGTGGGTGAGGATCATAAACGTCCTTATTTCCGACCAGGTGTGAGGATATCAAGGATCCTTATGTAAAGTAGGAAATAATTGTTTGCCTTCTTGTGTAAACCTTCGACTTTGATTTCTGGCATCTGTCCAAATATATAAGAAGGCGAGAGTTTGATGCTCGTTTTATTTTCTTGCTTGGCATCTGAAATGTTGTTAATAATCTAATCGCGACTTTCCATAAATTGCCAGGGATAGCAGGGAAACATTTAAGAAAAAGAATTCCAATACTAATGTTTGCGAAATGAAAAGGTTGATAAAGAACGAGATAATCTTGGAAAGATTTCTCGCTATCGCAAGATTTATCTCCAGATTTACGAGGATTTACTGACATTGACAATGAAATTATTATTATTTTTGGATATTGGTTTTCTATTTTCGTAAGATCGAATTTATGGAAACAAGGTGGCTCACGTGTGTTTCTTTTTTTTAATATTTTTTTTGACATGTGACGTTTCTTGATAAGGTATGAATAGAAATGAATGATTTCCCAATTAAGGCTTTTGACGTTATACTTTTGCAGTCTTCGTTGCTAGTATATATCATCTTAGTGGAATTATCCATTCTCATCCATGAACAGAAGTTATCCACGTGCTACACAATATTCCTTTCTCTATATGATGTTTTTTTTAATGATAATGCTATTTTACTGAACATCATACCCTATATCTAAACAATATATTTTTTGTTTTGTTTTTCAGGCATGTATAGATGACAATTTAGACATGGTGGAGTTCCTGGTGGACCAAGGGGCGGACGTCAATCGGGGGGACATGGAGGGGTGGACGGCGCTGCACGCCACCGCCTCCTGCGGGTTCAACAGTATAGCCAAGTAAGTAGACACTCCCGGCCATTTCTGTATGGGATGGTTGGTGTTAGTTTCGGTTATTGATCCTTTTCTTCCTATTTTTGTTTTATTTCTATATTTCATTATCACCTTGGGTTTTATATATATATATATTTTTTTTCTGTTCTATTTATATTTTCCCCTACCTCTCGTTCTTTGTTTTCCGGATCCTCTCTTCCTTTTTTTCTTACTCCAATTTCGTTCCTTTCGCTGCCTTTACCGCTATCATTTGTTCTGTGTATTTCTTTCTAGTTATATTTCTTCCTGTAAATCAAGGTGTTTGTTTCTCCTTCACTTTTCGCTCACGGCTTCCCTTATTTTTTGTGAATTATTTATCTTGCTTGTATTTGTAATCTTATTTTTGATCTTTTTATTTTTATTTTTATTTTTTTGCTTCTCTCCGACCACCATGATTATCCCTCGTCTCTCTGTCTTTCTTTCTTGAGTGCAGCTTTTTCCCTTCCTCTCTGCCTGCTTCTCCCTCCCTCCCTCCATATACCCTACCTCCCTCTCCTCCCTTCCCTCTTCTTTCCTTCTTTCTCTCCCCTCCCCTCCTCTCCCCCTTTCTCCTTTCCCTCCCTTTCCTCCAGTTCCCTCCTTTCTCCCTTTCCTCCATTCCCGCCCTCCTCCCCTATTTCTCTCCCTCTCATTATCCTCCTCCCTCTCCCTCTCCTCTTTTCCTTATCTCCCCTCCTACCTCTATTCCTGTCCTTCCGTAGGCCTTACGTAATGCAATGACACACGGGGAAATTGAAGTGAGGCAGTGGTTGCCGGCGGAGGTATCAGTATGTACACGTTTTTTATAAAGAAGCGGTGTCGATTTTTTTCTTCATTTTTTAGCGTACGTTGTTTAGATTTTTGCATAGTCTGTCATTATGTTAGCTCTCCGTATCGTGTTTTTTTAAATACTAGATGAACTGCGTAAATTATTTGAATAGTGCTAAATTATGTTGTATGACTGTTCAATGTTCATTTATTGTTTGTCTGATCCAGTAGTGACTAATTTAGTCTTACCGTTCAAGAGTTCTCCCTGTGTGGTTTCGTTTTCTTTCCTTGTGCTCCCTTTAGCTCCCTCCCTTTCCGTTCTTTTATGGATATCTTTGTCTGTTCTAATATGCATTTTTACGCTCTTTATCACTTCAACCTATGCCTTAAGAGCAATTTTTCTATTATTGTTATTTTTTTATGATGACATTCTCGACGTAATGTAAGGAGACCTGCGTTATTTGTTTTGATTCGTGCGTTGGATCGGTCCTTGTGATTCAAATTATGTATAAGCAGATTCATATTCATGAGTAAGATGATTATAATGGAGGTCATATCATTAGGAAAATAGCACATTAATATCAAGCGTCCAGTCACATGGAACGCAACGACTCTGTCACTGGCGGAAATTAATTGGCTGATCGGTCAGGTTGGGCATTACAGCATCGGTGAATGTCGGGCTTGAGTGAGTGTGTGAGTGTGTGTGTGTGAGTGAGTGAGTGAGTGAGTGTTTGTTCGTATGTTCGTTCGATCGTTCTTTCGTTCGTTCGTTCGTTCGTTCGTTCGTTCGTTCGTTCGTTCTTTTGTTCCTCCCTCCCTCCTCCCTTTTTTCTTTTCTTTTTTCTTTTCTCTTCCCTTTTCTCTTCTCTTCCCTTTTCTCTTCTCTCTTTTCTCTTCTCTCTTTTCTCTTCTCTCTTTTCTCTTCTCTTTTCTCCTCTTCTCTCTTCTCTCTTCTCTCTTCTCTCTTCTCCTCTCTTCTCTTCTCTTCTCTTCTCTTCTCTTCTCTTCTCTTCTCTTCTCTTCTCTTCTCTTCTCTTCTCTTCTCTTCTCTTCTCTTCTCTTCTCTTCTCTTCTCTTCTCTTCTCTTCTCTTCTCTTCTCTTCTCTTCTCTTCTCTTCTCTTCTCTTCTCTTCTCTTCTCTTCTCTTCTCTTCTCTTCTCTTCTCTTCTCTTCTCTTCTCTTCTCTTCTCTTCTCTTCTCTTCTCTTCTCTCTCTCTTCTCTCTCCTCTCTCCTCTCTCCTCTCTCCTCTCTCCTCTCTCCTCTCTCCTCTCTCCCTCCCCCCCCCCCCCCCCCCCCCCCCCCCCCCCCCCCCCCCCCCCCCCCCCCCCCCCCCCCTCCTCCTTTCTTTTCCTCTCTCCCACCCACTTCTCCATTCTCTCTTCTCTTCCTCTATGTCCTTTCTCTTAGCATATTTTCTTGCTTGTAAGTAATATCTTTACAAGTTGCAGTTGTAGGAAGTAAGTCATTTGTCTTCCATTTTCATTTATTACAGTGTCTTTATGTCTGTTATTTGGCTTAGAATCATTATTTATTTAGAGTTACTTGTTTACTGCAGGAAGCTGTGTTTGAGGTAATGATAGGTTATACTTCAGTTATGTACATTAGTCTTGTGTTATTTTGCCTAGATATGTACATTAGTATTGTGCTATTTTGCCTTGATCATATATTCTTTTCAGGCTTGGCAAAGACTTTTCATAGTATTGTTTCATGTTAATTTTATATGGATATTTCACATGCCAGTGATAAACTGTATGGAAATTTGAATTGTTTGTCCCATACCAACCTACCTCTCCACTTTTGATCATTATCATTATATTATCATCATTACTGTCTCTTCTCTTCCTCTTTGTCTCATGCTTTTTCTTTCTTCTTTGACTTATTTTTTCATCTTCCATTTTTGTCTTCTGTTTTGTCTGTTTAATTTTCTTTTCCTTTTTTCTCAATTTTATTTTTTTGTATTTTTCTTGTTCCACTTTTCTTATTTTCCTTTTTTTCTTTTTCTCTTTTTACTTTTTCCTCCTTTTTCTTTCATTTTTTCCTTGCCTCCTTCCTCTTTCTCTTATTTCCTCCTCTTTCTTTATTTATTTATTTATTTGTTTTATTTTATTTTTTTCATACTTTCTTCATTCTTCATCTACTTCTTCCTCCTCAACTCTGCATTACTCATCAACCTTTGAGAGACAGAAATGCTTTAAATCTTATAATTTGATTCCAAAGGCATTTCTTCTTGAATATATTTGTAGTGTAATTATCTTAAGCACCTTCACTCTGATATAAGCATGTGCCTGACCCGGCTGAGATTATGTCCTTATATGGTGTGAAGATCAGGAGATCACTTAACTCAGGGGCATTTGAATGTTAACGTCTTTTGTTTTTATTCTTGTTTACCCGAACTTTTTTTTTAGATTGTGTGTATGGATGACCTGATTTAAGTGACAGAAGAATTTTTTGTAGAACTTTTTAGAATGTTCAAAAGAATACGAATGAGTATTGGATTCAGTTAACGTGTAATGGCTACTTACAGTAAAGTACACACAGTTGCAGATGTATATATATTTTTAGCATCCATAATGAGAAGACTTAGATCCTCATGGAAACTGGTGTTAAAGCCAAGCATTTTATTTTTATTTTCTATATTGATTTTTATTTTTATATTATATATTGATTTTTTTTCTTTCTATCTTTCTTTTTTTCTTTTCTTATATGCTTTACTGAAGTGTTAGATTATTATGATATTAACATTAGGTTATTGAGTTACAAAGCAAGCTATTATATAAATCTGTATAATGAAATTGTACGTTGATTTCCAGATAAAAGGTTAATGAGTAGGGCTTCATATATTGTAAAAATATGAAGATATATTGGACATGTTCTTAGTTTTCTTTACAATTTGATGTTTGGATGATGTCCACATTCTGGCTATTTTATTGCTAAAGAATTAATTGCTCATATTTTTAACCCATGGATAGCAGATGGCATGATTTGCTGTCAAGGCATCATTGGTCATAAACGCGGATGGCACTGGGACATACAACATAAACCCGCCACATGACTGTATACATAATTTTAAATACTGCAACCAATGGGTTAAGATGACCTTTAGAAGTACAACATTTTATATACAGTTTTAGAATCAGTAAAGCATTCCTCCTTCTCAATTTAAAAGTAGGAATGTATTTGTGATCTTTCATTTTAAAGTTTTTAATTGCTATTTAATTAACATACTCTTTTTCTCTTTTCACAGGTTCCTAATAGACCGGGGAGCAGACCTCTCCTTAGTGAACAACGATGGTGACCTGGCCATCGATATAGCCGATTCGGATGAAATGGAAAGTTTATTACAACGAGAAATAGACACTAGGGGTAAGTTCCCCCTTTTGCTGATTGTTATGATAAGTTTTTTAAATTGTTTAAGTTGCCTCTCTAATTTTTCCAGTGCCTATCATTTGGATTTTTCTAATGTTCAGGTTTATTTCTAATTTGTTGGTTAATAAGTGCAAAAGACTAGTGGTAATGAAAGACAGCGATACTGTCATTAGGACTAGGATATTTGATGGGAAATATGTATGTATATATTCATGCATACCTGAAAATGTATGTTTTTATAAGATCTTTGGTTTGCCTTTTTTTCATATGTGTCTGAATTTCATGTGTTTTCAGTGTTAAAAACCTGCTTTTGAGTTGACATCACCTATTTTTAGAGATTTGAGTTGTGTGGTAATGTGTGGTACAAAGGGGAGCTTATGCAAGGATACAATTATAGTTCCTGGTTGAGTTACATGGTTGAGAGAGCCAAAGGTGTCTCATTGCAAACTTGCCTGAGGTAAACCTGTTGTGTTGACTTGGGGTGTAAGGTGACAACATATAGTGTAAGTTAGAGGGTAAGCACCAACCCATATCTTGTATGCCTCTGTGCGCCTGTGAATGTTTATTTTCTTTCTTTCTTGGTAGTGAGAATCTATGGATTGTAATGGATTATTTTTGTTTTTTTATTGATATTTTCAATATTTTTAAATGTTCAGATCTGTCTTGTACATTTGTAGGCATTTATTGTGGAGATAGTCGTATATGCACTGTAATACATTATAGTTGGTTATCTCTGTCATATCACCCCCATTTTGAAAATAATACATTGGATATGATATAATAATTACTTGTCTATGAACTTTGGGATGATTGATTCTTTTATTCCCAAGAATACATAAAGGAATAGTTTTCACTTTGGAAAAGGCAAGAATATTGTTCAGTGTTTTTAAAGATAGTATTTTCATGAATTATGCTAGATTCTCAACCTTATTTTCTTAGTCTGTTAGGTTTATATCCCTCTGTCTGCATAAACTTTGTTTTGTGGGGATATTGCTATATACATTATTCTGGTGGGGAAGAGAAGGTATTTTTTGTGTGTTTATTTTGTGTGATTTTGTATGTGTCTGTAACAATCATTACAGTATATTGTATTAATTTGGTAACTATTGATTTTAAAGTACAAATCATTTTGCTGTCATAAATAACCCTACTAATATTAATTTTCTTTGCTCTCCCCATAAAGGAATTGATTGTGATGCTTCTCGAAACGAAGAGGAGCGGCGAATGCTAGAAGATGCTCAGATGTGGCTTGGTGCTGGTTACCTTGCTGACAGACCTCACCCAAAGACTGGGGCTACGGCACTTCATGTAGCATCAGCTAAAGGTTACATCAAAGTTATGAGGTAGGTTGATATGAAGGTCTTGGAAGGTTGGTTTCTAGTGGCACTTTTTTTTTTCTATTAGCTTTTGTTATTTTGTCTATAGATCTCTCTTTAACACTAAAATGTTATTTTCTTCGGGCTATATTGGTCACGTGTCTGGCTTAAGAATTTTAGCCTTCAAACAGTTATTATGTTAAGACAATACAATACAGTACTGATATGAGGATTGGGAGAAAGTTATTGTTGTTACAGAAATATAATATTTTTGTCAATTTGATAAAAAGTTCATTTTTCAGCACATGAATTTTAAAATCAAAATTAATGTACTTTCTGCTTGTGAGTGATATCATCATCCTCACATGTTCTCTACAAATGAGTGCACATTTCTTACTTCTTTTGCAGTTTATTGTTAGAAGCGGGGAGTGATATCAATGCTCAGGACCTTGATGGATGGACACCTCTCCATGCTGCAGCACATTGGGGTCAGAGGGAAGCTGTAGAAATCTTAGCGGAAAATATGGCTGATATGGACGTTCGGAATTTTGTGGTAAGTATTGGAATTAGTGTAATGTTTATATTATTCCTTTAAGTTTATATTTATTTTTGTGTCTTTGCCTCTGCTGATGTAAAAATAAAGATGCCTTGAAATTTATTATACCACTTTTCTGGTCTTAAAATTTATAGATAAATGTTTTAAAGCCATTCTTAAACTTATATGGAAATACAGTAATTTAGACATTAAACTCTACTTAGGAGAGGACTGACAGGAACTTGAATTCATGCAAAGCATCATAAATCTAACACTTTGAAAATTATTTTCATCCTTTTCCAGGGTCAGAGTGCATTTGACGTTGCAGATAACAGTTTATTACGCCTAATGGATGAACTCAAGAGAAAACAGGTTTCTATGAAAGTAAACCAAAGTAAACAGACTCCAAGAAAGCGCAAGTGAGTGAAGAGAAGATTTAGAAATAATTATTTTGTCTGCTTTATTTATATTACCTTTATATTCTCATGTGTTAATATTGAAATAGTTCTTTATACTTTTATGTGTAAAAAGTGTTATGTTGCAAATTATTCAAGTACATGAAATATTTGTAGCACTATAGATTGTGTAATGACTATAGCATATTCATGTATCAGAATACAATAGAGTTATATCTAAAATATATTTTTAGTATAAAATAGACTGACTCAAAAAGTTATCTAAGTTTTGTATTTCTAGTTAATATGTTTAACAATGATATTCAAGGTCATGAGCAAAATGCCATTGTCCCATGTAACCAAAGAGAAAGGGGGGAATAGAAATATTTATAAATATCCACAGAACCTCACCCCACCGAGACCATAGTAATAAGAAGGAGCGCGAAGACCAGCGGGAGTCTGATGGTACGTCTGGTGATGAGTCCTCATCTGATGTGGGTGAGTTTGCAGTAGACCTAACCAGTATACTAAACTTAACAATTACCTGTTATTATAGTTAGGATATGTAGAATGGGTATTGGTTATTATTAGATAGTATTTTAGGCAATGGGTTGCCTTTCTCATTCATAAACTTGATTGGTTTTGGTTATCTTTCAGCTGAGTTCAGGGAAATAGTGTAATGATAAAGGTATACAGGGAATCAAATACAAAGAGGACATCGCAGTATTTTATGCAGAAAACAGAATTCTTTTATCTATTTTTTCTTGAACTTCAGTACTTGTGTCATTCCTCTTGTGTTCTGATGATGTAAGTTACCTTACCTTTAGGGATTCTAACTTTCTCTCACTCCAGAAATTTTTATGCCAATATGCAAATTTACTTATTCTATTTTGTCATATCATTACTGCCACTACACTGATGATTTCATTTTTTCACTAGAGATGTTGTTTAAAGTATTAGCTTAAGTATAGAATGTGCATGGTGGAACCTACATCATCAGATATAGTATGGATTAGAGATACCTGATTGATCATTATGTGTTAGAGTTATGAAGATGGTAGATAAAAGTAAAAGTATATTTATATGTAGAACCATGAAAGACCTTGAGTTATGTTTAGTGTTCAATTTTTTTATATAATCTCAATTTCCCTCTCAGTTTCAATAGTTACTTAGGTCTAGCATAATTGAAAATTGATTAGATTCCTTCCGTTTACATAGGTAAAACAGACATGTTATTTATGGTCAGAGATATATAATCCTTCCTGTTCACTCTGTAAGAGTTCACTCAGTAATTAACAAAGTTAGAAAATGTAATTCTACAAGGATAAACTTGAATCTTGATATATAGAGAAGACAGCAAAGTAATTCCTATTTTATACACTAAGAATAGAAGCAAGTGTTGATTCCGGTGCTTTTACCAATGGGTGAGTTTGCAGAAACCATGGAAATAGTAACTACAAAAGCTTTAAACAACCATTAATTTGTACATCTAGTGTCCGCCGTCAAACTTATGTTAGAGATAGCACTAACTCTACTAAAAGAATGAAAAGTTACATGTACTTGGTGTTCTTTTATATTGTGCATGATCCGCATCCATAGAACTCAGTAGTTTCAACGTGCTTTCAAAAGCAGGTGATTGCACTGCAGACAGGAGGTAGTAACACATTACAGCATCTTGCTCTGTCCTTTACATGCTGCACCTTTGGATCACTCCTCATCTAGATGATGAGGAGAGTAGTGAGGACACTTCCAGTAGTGACAGTAGTGACTCATCAGAATCTGAAAGTGATAGTGACGATGATGATGATGAGGAGGATGAGGATGACGAAGATAATGATGAGACTCGTGATCTGTTAAAGGATCGTGGGAATAATTCTATTAGTAGCTATCGTGTGCTTAGTCCAGTGGGATATTTAGTTGGTAAGTTGAAGTAATATGTGTATTGGAACTGTATGTGATCAAGCTCTGCTGCATTTTATTGTTTATGGGCTGTGTAGGATAAGTATACATATGATTTTTTTTTTTTGTAATACGATGCATGTAGTAGTTTTTGCTAGATGTCATGTAAGGCAAGGAATGAAACTTATGGGATATTAATTTGGCTTATTCTTGATTTGTTATTTTTATTTTAATTTGTAGTTTTGTAGTATTTATCTTTGGCTTATTTATAATCATACTGAAGTACAGATTAGAACCTCAGATAGGTGATTTTGATATTTCTATGTAAATCAAATTATTGTATGTCATGCTTTAGGAGAGTTACCTTGAAGCGTTAACCATTTTAAGCAATGAAAGCTTTGTTGAGTAAAAGAGTATTTGTTATAAGTCTCAAGACTTGAAAACATTTCTTGCTACAAGCCTAAGTGGCACTAGAATAAATGATAAGTTATGAGTTAAATGAGGCCAACCAACTAAAGCAAAACAAGGACACGTGTATGAAAGTAGCTTTAGCCAAATTTATCACTTTTTACCTCTTTCTCTTAAATGGGAGATTTCTAGAATTAAAACTTGTTGATGAACGGTGTTTTAGTAGATAAGTTTGTTAATCAAATGTGCTGGCTTAAGATATATTAAAGAAGAAACTAAGGTGATATGGATGTGAGTGATAGATGAATCATTATAGAGTAGAACCCATAATTTGCTAAACTTTACAGTGTTCTGTATGCAAGTGATTGAATAAAGCATGTAGCGTAAATACCACAACATGCCATGAATGTGGACTTAAAAGAGAAGAAATTTTCCTTTCACTATTTTCAGTCATACTGAGATATAAATATCTTACGAAGTTTGTGTTCAGAAAATCAGTTTTATTCTTGATTGAAGACTAGTATATTTATGGTTCTGATTTGTGTACACTGAATTACAGCTCATGTCTCTTGTACACTAAGTGACTTACAATAAATTTGTTTGTGTATATGTATGTATGTATATATGTATGTATACATATGTATATATATATATATATATATATATATATAATTTTTTTTTTTCTGTTTTTGTTGTGTAACTTATTTACTT
>BOPN01000629.1:368390-373390 GCA_017312705.2 Penaeus japonicus
GGAGATTGTCTTGTGGCTTGTATATAGAATTTTATCTGTTTGACCTTCATAGATAATTAGCCAGTTGTTGACATGTTACAGTCTGTGATAAACTTTTTTGAAGACATATTACAGTATGTGGTAAACTTTTTTGAAGACATATTACAGTATGTGGTAAACTTTTTAAAGATTTATACCATGCTTTCTATGATTGTTATTGCAAGTGAATTTGATAATTGTTCTTTATTTACTGAATTTATTTCTAATTTCTAATTTAATTGAAATAAGAATATCATTATAGAAGGATGCAGGGTAATAGTAAAATGTAGGATGTTTCATATTTTGTCATTATTTTGTATTGGTAAAGAATAATTGCTTATAACTGATTATGTCTGGTTGTCATTGTTTAAAAATAACTCCATGGAAAGACTAATTTGCCTTTTTTATTAATGCACTTCATTTCTATGTCTGTACATCAAACTCATACATACTAAAGCACTGATGACTTCCATACTAAGAAATTCATTACAAATGCTCATACTTCATTTGTAGGAAACTTTCTTATTGCATCAAAGCAATCCATTTACCTAGATAGAAAAAAAATATTACATAATTTTCAATTATTTTCTTTTATAATGTGATACATAATATAAACATGGAAAGAAAGTGATACAGATCATTGATGTTCTTAAAGAAAACAATTGGTTTCATGAATGTTTGAGGAATATGCTGTATGAGGAATATTTACATCCTAACATTTGATGAAGCAGATAATTATATTTTGTATTTATTTTTGTGTATTTGTATAGATTTGTTCTTTCCAAATTACCCTTGTCACTCTTTGTCAGTTATGGACATTTTTTAACTTATGGTGGGTTATAGCACAGGTTTATATCTATATACTTACATGCTTTTCACATTATCCCTGCTATTGGAGTAGACCTGTTTTAAAGATATTTTCTAAACATGACACTGTATATATTATTTGACATAATTTTAGATTTGCTGTCCCTTAGATCAAGTGTGTTTAGATAAGACTTCCCTCTGTGTAAAAAGCAATAAGCCTTGTGTCATTGAAGCATATTTTGGCTAATGCTTGTGGTTTAATCTTTAAAACTTTTGATGTCATTTTGTGTAGCACCTCCCACAATCTCTCAAGAATCGCTAATCTTTTTCCAGCAACGTCACCACTCTTACAACTAATGGGGGACTGAATGCTATCCCTCCACCCCCTAAAAGTGCCCCATCTCTTGTCATACCACCTAAACAACCAAACCAGAACCAGCTCCCCTCTCCCACTTCCCCTACATCCCCACCCCTTTCCTCCCCCACTTCCCCGGCCTCTCCCCCCATCACCTCCTCAGCAGCCTCCACCTCCTCTTCCTCAGCTCCTCCTCCTACTCCTTCCACGGCCTCTGTAGCTTCCCCTCAGCCACTTACCAATGCTCAGCAGCAGTCCCCCTCGGCATCCAAAATGAGTCCGAGCAGTGTGATTAAGAATTTCTTCAAGTGCGTACTCTTGCCACCCATGGGAATGACTTGTGACTTATCAATTTCATAGACATGTTTTCCTTTTCTTTATTTCTTATTAATTAATCTTGATATGTTTTGAATTTTATGTTGTTTTTTTCTTTGTGTACTTGTTACTCTTTTTGTTTGTGTTTAAAAAAAAAAAAGGAAGTAATCTTTTCCTTTCCTAAATGTGTGACCATGGTACAGTTGCCAGACTAATTGGCATGTTGTTTTGCCTGTTGTTCCCTTTAACAGTTAATGCCTTAAAAACAGAATTGCTCGACAAAGAAGATGAAAGCAGATTAATTCCATAGATTACAGGATACAGCAAGAAATCTGTCCAGAAGCATGCGATCTTTTCAATTCTTCTTAAAATTACTCCTGAAACATAACCACTGCTGATCTTTTTTTTTTCTTTGTTGTTAAAAAAAAAAGCATTTTGGAGAATAGTTAAAATGCATATTAGTTATTTTTCACATTTTTGTATTTTTCATTTGTGTTTGTTTGAATAGTGTGCCAATTTTTGAAATACCCTTTTTTTTATCATGATTTTTGTTGTACTTAGTTTTGCTTTGATTTAACTTAAAAATTATATTATTTACAAATATTTGTTATATCACTTCATTTTGATGTGATTTATTGATTTCTCATCTGCTTTAAGTTTATACATTATATTACTTTATGCTTTTATTCTCAGTTTTCTTGAGAATGGTAGAATTTTACTCAGATAGAAAAAAACAAACTTATAATTTCTTTATGCTTATAGTAACACTGTAATTTTACTGGAGGAAAGATCTCATCTCGGTAATTGCCTAACTGTACTTAGTGCAACCTAAGTCTAACATATTTATTTTTTCATGGGTCATAACTGATATGGTTGTGCATTTTTTTTGTGGTTTTCACATTATTTATGTGGGTAGAATATAAATCAGGAAATTCAAAGATTTACTTTTACTTGGCTGGCTCATCATTATGCATATGTATGTCTATGTATGATATTTTTCTTTATGAAACATAAATAGTCCCCTCCCCCATAAACATTGTGAAAATACAGCCAAAAAAAATTCTCCCCCTGTCCATGGCCAGGAATGAACCCACGCAAATGTACATATCTTTATGTTCCTCACTTGCTCGTCGTTGGTGCTTGATGCCTTGTGTGTGCTAACAACTCAGGTCATTCACTACACAGACTTTAAATTTTAATTGCATATTAAGAGAGTCATAAGTAAGTATGAGTTGATACTTGTTAAGGTCAAGTCTTAAACTTTTTTTTTTTTTTTTGAAAGTGAGTGGTTACACTTTTTGAACCTCCTTTCCCTCTTTTTTTTTATATAATAATTCCTTTTGAGTAAATTAGAGTAACATATTTCAATTATATTGCATTAATTATGATAAGGTAATGAAGGTATTTTAAATGAGAATAAGATAAATCAAGAAAGAATACCAAGTCTGTGTGGTGATTGGCCCTGGCGTCACGTTGGGCGGTGGGAACGCTGTGTGACCTGATGTGTAGCCTCGTGCACTCGTCTAGGTCGTTTGTGCCGCCGAGTCGTGATGAGGAGAGCGAGACTCAGCGGAAGGCCCACGCCAAGATGGTGCGATCGACTCGAAGGTCCACGCAGGGAGTTACCCTAGAAGATATCAAATCTGCCGAGCAGCTCATGAAGAACAAGCAGCAGCAGCAGCTTCAGCAGCAGGCGTCTGTGAGTATTCTCTCTAGAGACAGCTTGTTTTAGAAGTTATCTTGCTTGTAAGGGGATTTTTAGTCCTCCTTTATTTTTAAAAGCTAGAAGGTATACATAGACAAGGATGTTAAAGCATATGAAAATGCTTTAGTTCATTTTTGGTGGTTGTCTTTGTTGTTGGTAATGTGTTGTGGTCTTACGTTCTCTTCACATAGTGCTTATGAAGTATGCCATTTGAAAGATTAATAGTAAAATATAAATGACTTTTACCAACTGAGTAAGGTTGTCAAAGACCTCAACACATTTCCAGTAATGAGACACTCTAGACATTACAGTATTTTTTTGTTATATCTTACATGGAGGCAATAGGTTACTAGGGATTTTTCCTTATAGAGTGAGCAACCCTTAACTTTTCTTGGTAATGGTGTTGCATGTCGAGGATATGTCCCAGAGGAAGTGTCTATGTAATGGTAAGTTAGTTTAGTGTGGATTTTGTCTGTATCATTGTTTCATTTCGTGTCATGTCATTACATTTCATCATCTTCACTCCAAGTACTAAACAAAAAGTGGTTTAGGAATTTCATCAGGATCTAAGGTAACATAAATATATTTATAAAAAGTTGTGTTTGTTTGTCTGCCTTGCTTTAATGTATGTATGGTTAACAGGGATTTTCATGTTCATTTCCCCCAACACATTCTTAAATAAAAGTATTGACACTTCTTATTAACCCACTGCGGACGGGCGCCTAACGATCAAACTGGACGTCAGGGCGGGTGGTCTACAACACTAGTGTCATTAGCTAAAAATTAAAGGGATGGGGAAAGGGTTTTCTCCACCCTCTGGGTAGCGCAGCCTAGCCCAAACATTATTTTTACATAAATCCATCATAAAATGCGGGTAGCTCTGGAGCTAGCACCGTTACAGCCATAACACTTAATGATTGTGTGCGTGCTTCAATTGTGAGCAGATCCCGATGTCATATCATGTATGCATTGACTCCCGTCTTTTAGGCCTAATCAGTGCCAACATGTATGTCATGACACCTGTACGCAATGGGTTAAAACGTTCCAGATGTTAAGATAACTTAACACATTTACACTCACTATCAAGCCTTCATTGCATATATCTGATGGTAATGTGTTATGTGTCTATGAATATCTTTCCCTCCCAAAGGTACCGGAGTTATTTTATATCAGTATGTTTCTTTTATATCGGTATTTTTTTTACGTGCTATATATATTATTTGAATCATCCAGTGGGATTTTTTATTAAGCCTAGGGTGTTTAATTATCATAGTGTTCTCTCTTATATTCAAATTCAGCTTTTTTCACAGCAGTTGCATGAAATATTGATATATTTACAAAATATATTCAGACAATACCATGCTATCTCACCAATAGTTCATGAAGGCTTAATATGAAAGGATTACCAGAAAAGGAATGTTTGTAATAAAAAAGAAAAAAATCATTCTCATACCCGTTCGTACACACACACACACCAGTTTTAGTTTCACTTTAATTTTTGAATTCTGAAGAGATCAAACCTTAACCCATTCACGCCGGGGCATATCCGGCTCTGAATGGTCACAATGCCGGGGTTTTCGAACGCATACCCTAACGTCTCGGGATTCTCAGGCGCACTAGCCGTGAGCCTGGGCTGTCTGCTCACTCACCCTGAGCGCCGGCCTTGACCAAATATCTTGTCGGCGGCGTCTGACACAAAAAATATGAAACATGTCAGCACATCATCCAGTGTGAATGGGTTAATACACTTCGGAACATACCATAAAGACAGAACAGAAGCTTTGTAGGGGGCATATTGAA
>BOPN01000629.1:378390-415890 GCA_017312705.2 Penaeus japonicus
TCTTCGTTTTTTTTTCTCTTTGGCTATTATGATTATTATCTCTGACATGATTCAGAGAGCTGGAGCGACGCTGTTTCGAAGATGGTATTTGATGAAGGTGACAATACCAATTTCTGAATCATTGGCCGTTGCTCTGTGCCTTGTGTTTGTTGGACTGTGTTTTTTCTTCTGTCTTTGTGAATGTCCATTATTACCCAAGTATAGTATTTCTTCGTGTTTTCATGTTGTGAAGTCTGGGTTTATATATTTCTTATAAACCTAATTTTATATTATGCCATGAATATTTGGTAAATGTTGATGGAGTATTTATTTTTTTCTTTGTGTGTGTGTGTGTGTGTGTTTGTGTTTGTGTTTGTTTAGGAGTGGTTGGGAATTAGTGTAGTGAGGGGTACACGTGAGTTTCTTTTTGTGTGAGAGAGAGAAAGAGTGAATAAGGAAGAAGAGAGGAGATCGGTAGATAAATTATTGAATGTTGGAAATAGTATTATTCCACATCCTACCACCCACGCAGTTCCTATCCTCCATTCATCCTGCCCCCATCCCCCCAACCCATTTACCCCCGTTTCGCAGGTGGTTGTCGTAGGATTTTGGCATTGTGGATTTATGTATTTATTATTTTGTGAATGCCTCCCCTACTGCTTGACTTGGTGCCAGATGGTTGACGTTCAGGTTGGTCGCTCAGGTGGTGCTAATGCGGGCTAGAGAGAAGAAGAAGGGAGGCGGAAGGGAAGGAGAAAAAGGGGAAAGGGGAAAGGAAAGCTAAAACTAAAAGTTATATGTAGGGGAAAAGGGAACAAGGGAAATGTAGGAGAAAGGAGAGGGGGTAAGGAGGGGAAAGAAGGTAGAGGAGTTAGAGTAGGAGCAGTGGAAGGAGTAGTTGGAGGGAAGGGGGGAGGAAGGGGAGGGGTAAAAGAAGGAAGTGAATTTGAGGGAAGGTGGAGTAGGGTTGAGGGTAAAAGGGAGAGGAAGGAGGAGGAAGAATGGGGCGAGGGAAGGAGGAAAAGAAATAGAAAAAAGGAAGAGACGAGGATAGACAGAAGAAGAGAGGGAAATTAAGAAAGAGAAGATGAAAATAGAAACAACAAAGTTCGGGATAAGGGAAGGGACGAAGAGTATGACTAGGTAGCATTGCTATCCCAAATAGACATTGGCAAGAGAGAGGGGGATGATCCGAGAAGTAGCTCAGCGGAAATGACATCTATTGTGAGAACGGCAGAAGATTTATCGAGAAGTCTGCGAGAAGAGAAAGTTTTTGTTTGCGGAAGCTCACGGCAGCGGCTGTTGGCGTTGTTGATGGCGTTGGGTTGTTTATGAGAGTTTTGCGCAGCCAGGTAGGCCGTGATGTCGAGTGTGAAGGCCTGATCTCAACGGCTGTGTGTACTTCTCGTCTTACGTAAAGAAGTTAGTTTAGACACGGTTCTGTAAGACCAAATTCTCGATTATTATCATTATTTACTTTAGTTTTTATTTATTTATTTTTTATTTATTTATTTCTTTATTTTTTGTTACATCACGATTGTTTTCTCCTTTTCGTGGCGACTCTCCATGACGTGGGTCCTCTCGCGAACCCAGCTGTCTGCTTGATCCATCTGGCACCCACTCACATTTCCCTTCTTTCCTGACTGACCCAGCTCCCCCCCCCCCCCCAAAGAGCCACGTGCTTCCGTGACTCATCAAGGAGATCTCGAGAGCCAGTTAAGGTCCATATTTAAGACGTCGAGTGCTTGAATGTTTGCTTGTGTGCTTTGCTTGGTCTTGCGTGGATGCCAGCGCGAGCCAGAGGGATTGCGCGGTATGTGGTCTTTGGAGACACGTATTTGGCGGCTGTTGCCTTTGGTGTGAGTGTGAGTGCGAGTTTGATGTTACGAGTGTGAGTGCGAGTTTGGAGTTACGAGTGTAAGTGCGAGTTTGATGTTACGAGTGCGAGTTTGATGTTACGAGTGCGAGTTTGATGTTGCGAGTGCGAGTTTGATGTTGCGAGTGCGAGTTTGATGTTACGAGTGTGAGTGCGAGTTTGATGTTACGAGTGTGAGTGCGAGTTTGATGTTACGAGTGTAAGTGCGAGTTTGATGTTTCGAGAGCGAGTGCGAGTTTGATGTTGCGAGTGCAAGTTTGATGTTACGAGTGCGAGTGCGAGTTTGATGTTGCGAGTGCGAGTTTGATGTTACGAGTGTGAGTGCGAGTTTGATGTTACGAGTGTGAGTGCGAGTTTGATGTTACGAGTGCGAGTGCGAGTTTGATGTTACGAGTGTGAGTGCGAGTTTGATGTTACGAGTGTGAATGCGAGTTTGATGTTACGAGTGTGAATGCGAGTTTGATGTTACGAGTGTGAGTGCGAGTTTGATGTTACGAGTGTGAGTGCGAGTTTGATGTTACGAGTGTGAGTGCGAGTTTGATGTTACGAGTGTGAGTGCGAGTTTGATGTTACGAGTGTGAGTGCGAGTTTGATGTTACGAGTGTGAGTGCGAGTTTGATGTTACGAGTGCGAGTGCGAGTTTGATGTTACGAGTGTGAGTGCGAGTTTGATGTTACGAGTGTGAGTGCGAGTTTGATGTTACGAGTGTGAGTGCGAGTTTGATGTTACGAGTGCGAGTGCGAGTTTGATGTTACGTGAGGTGCGTGAGTGCGAGCTTGATGTTACGAGGGTGAGTGAGTTTGATGTTACGAGTGTGAGTGCGAGTTTGATGTTACGAGTGTGAGTGCGAGTTTGATGTTACGAGTGTGAGTGCGAGTTTGATGTTACGAGTGTGAGTGCGAGTTTGATGTTACGAGTGTGAGTGCGAGTTTGATGTTACGAGTGTGAGTGCGAGTTTGATGTTACGAGTGTAAGTGCGAGTTTGATGTTTCGAGAGCGAGTGCGAGTTTGATGTTGCGAGTGCGAGTTTGATGTTACGAGTGCGAGTGCGAGTTTGATGTTACGAGTGTGAATGCGAGTTTGATGTTACGAGTGTGAATGCGAGTTTGATGTTACGAGTGTGAATGCGAGTTTGATGTTACGAGTGTGAATGCGAGTTTGATGTTACGAGTGTGAATGCGAGTTTGATGTTACGAGTGTGAATGCGAGTTTGATGTTACGAGTGTGAATGCGAGTTTGATGTTACGAGTGTGAATGCGAGTTTGATGTTACGAGTGTGAATGCGAGTTTGATGTTACGAGTGTGAATGCGAGTTTGATGTTACGAGTGTGAATGCGAGTTTGATGTTACGAGTGTGAAATGCAAGTTTGATGTTACGAGTGTGAATGCGAGTTTGATGTTACGAGTGTGAATGCGAGTTTGATGTTACGAGTGTGAATGCGAGTTTGATGTTGCGAGTCCTAGTTTGATGTTACGAGTGCGAGTGCGAGTTTGATGTTACGAGTGCGAGTGCGAGTTTGATGTTACGAGTGCGAGTGCGAGTTTGATGTTACGAGTGTGAATGCGAGTTTGATGTTACGAGTGTGAGTGCGAGTTTGATGTTACGAGTGTGAGTGCGAGTTTGATGTTACGAGTGTGAATGCGAGTTTGATGTTACGAGTGTGAATGCGAGTTTGATGTTACGAGTGTGAATGCGAGTTTGATGTTACGAGTTTGAATGCGAGTTTGATGTTACGAGTGTGAATGCGAGTTTGATGTTACGAGTGCGAATGCGAGTTTGATGTTACGAGTGTGAATGCGAGTTTGATGTTACGAGTGTGAATGCGAGTTTGATGTTACGAGTTTGAATGCGAGTTTGATGTTACGAGTGTGAATGCGAGTTTGATGTTACGAGTGAATGCGAATTTGATGTTACGAGTGTGAATGCGAGTTTGATGTTACGAGTGTGAATGCGAGTTTGATGTTACGAGTTTGAATGCGAGTTTGATGTTACGAGTGTGAATGCGAGTTTGATGTTACGAGTGTGAATGCGAGTTTGATGTTACGAGTGTGAGTGCGAGTTTGATGTTACGAGTGTAAGTGCGAGTTTGATGTTGCGAGTGCGAGTTTGATGTTACGAGTGCGAGTGCGAGTTTGATGTTACGAGTGCGAGTGCGAGTTTGATGTTACGAGTGCGAGTGCGAGTTTGATGTTACGAGTGCGAGTGCGAGTTTGATGTTACGAGTGTGAATGCGAGTTTGATGTTACGAGTGTGAATGCGAGTTTGATGTTACGAGTGTGAATGCGAGTTTGATGTTACGAGTGTGAATGCGAGTTTGATGTTACGAGTGTGAATGCGAGTTTGATGTTACGAGTGTGAGTGCGAGTTTGATGTTACGAGTGTGAGTGCGAGTTTGATGTTACGAGTGTGAGTGCGAGTTTGATGTTACGAGTGTGAGTGCGAGTTTGATGTTACGCGTGAATGCGAGTTTGATATTAGCGTCTATTTGTGTGTGCGAGTTTGATGTTGCGAGTGCGAGTTTGATGTTACGAGTGCGAGTGCGAGTTTGATGTTACGAGTGCGAGTGCGAGTTTGATATTACTTTTGATAATTGTTACATGAATTAAAGTATGATTTATATTCTTTATTAAACAAAACTGAAAAAGTTGCATTAGCGTGAAAATGCCTAACCTTATCTATATATTATTCATTTCGTATTTTCCAAATGAATTCTATATATATATATATATATATATATATTTATATATATATATATATATATATATATATATATATATATATATATAAACAATTAAATCTCAGGATTATAGTTGTTCTATCTAAAGGAATAATATATTGCTTAAACCGATGTTTTCGGATTATGCAATCAAAGAAAGTTTGCTTCCGTCGATCAGATGAGTGGGCCCGAGGCATCCGAAGGTCTTGCTTTGCCTTTAATCCAATGCCAAACATTTTCATGCCAGCCGAAAGAGGAAGAAATATGCCCCAGTATGTGGCAAGTGTCAGCAAACAACTTGCTGGTATGATGTGTTGGAGCGCCCAGCACGTGCAGAGCGCTCTATTGGACAAATACACGTTGCATGTGTGTTGCCTTAGGGAGGAGTAAGATTAGTCATTAGTGAAGGAACAATGATTGTGGTAATATTGATGATGATGATGATTATATTAGTGATGATAATTATTGTAATTAAATTATGAGAGGAGGAGGGGGAGGAGGAGGAGGAGGAGGGGGGAGGGGGCAGACGACAGTGATGATCATTCAGTCATGGAAAGACATACGAAGGAATTCGAGTGAATGATAATCGGCTCGAGTTCGTTCAATTCCAGAATGTATAAATGAATAGAGATGCTTAGGTTTTGGTTGATTAGATTTTTCTTTTAAATACACAACCAGAGAGGAGGAAAGTAGATGAGGACAAAGGGACCGGCGCACACGGGCGCAGGTTGACAGGTTGAAAATGTAGAGGGCGGAGGAGTACATTTTCTCTCCCTCTGACTCGCAGTGTAAATTCGCTGTTTGGCTGAGAATAACTCGGAAGACAATATGGTGCGTCGTGAATCCCAACTTCTTTATTGCCACTTTATATCTGTCGCTCCCTTTGCCTTGACTCATTTCCCCTCCTCTCTCCCTCTCTCTTTCTCTTTCTTTTTCTTCTTTTCCGTCCTCTCTCCTTTTTCCGTGTCCCCTGTTCAACTTATTTTTTTCCCTTCCTCTTTTCCGTCTCTCTCTCTCTCCTCTCCCTCACCCCTTCTCTCTCTCCTCTCCCTCACCCCTTCTCTCTCTCCTCTCCCTCATCCCTTCTCTCTCCTCTCCCTCATCCCTTCTCTCTCCTCTCCCTCCTTCCTTTCTCTCTCTCCTCTCCCTCCTTCCTTTCTCTCTCTCCTCTCCCTCCTCCCTTCTCTCTCTCCTTTCCCTTATCCTGCCCCCCTTTTCTCCTCTCTCCCTTTTCCATCCTTCTTCCTCCTGCATTCGATTCTACCGGTTCCCTCTCCCTTATTTACCCTTTCTTAAACACCCCATTCTCCCCTTTACTCTCCTCTCCTCTCCTCCTCCTACCACTTCCTTCTCCCTTTTCCAGTCTCCCTTTTCTCAGTTCTTCATTTTCTTGTCCCGCCTTCATCGCCACTTTTCCTACCCGGATTTTCCACTGTAAATAAGTAGTCGTATTTGGTATGAGTTGAAGTGGTCTCCTATTCACTGTGTGTGCGCACCTGCGCGCGCGCTTTTGTCTGTTAGTCCTGTCTGTTTTTCTTTCTGAGAGAAAGGGAAGGGATGATAAAGACGGCAAGAATAAGTATGGCGACGCCCCTATACAGCCATGTCCTTGTTACGTGGCAACCTTAGGTCCGTCAGTCTTCGCTCACATTATGTCACCGCTTGATACTCCGCCAGGACGCTTTCTGAGGCTCAACTTTTTTCGATCTCTCTTTTTTCTCTTTTTTTCGGGTTCCGTCTGTCTTCCCTTGAAATATATGAGGGAGTTGATTTGGCCCGCGTAATCGGCGTCATCTTTCGTCATTTGTTTTTGGTGGGTTAGTGACTCATGGCTCATGGTTATCAACAGAGGGGTGGCCATTGGTTAGATAATACAGGTGTTTTGCGAAGAGGGAGAGTGAGCGAGTGTGTGACTGACTGACTGACTGACTGACTCGTAAACTCGACTCGTTAAGGCTGATGACGTAACCATTTAAATCCAAATTCCATTTCTACTATTTAAGCAGGAGCGTTCTTTAAAAAATGCATAATTAGCTACAAAATTTCATGGATGATGATTACCATCCTCGCTGGATGGACATTGACGCCAGCTATGCAAACGTGATCAACCGTGAGTCATTTCGGACCCCTCGCAGATTTATTTTTTAGTGATCATGTGAGGACGGCCGGTCATTCCTATCCCCTAACCCCTAACCCTATCCCCAACCCCCTCGTATACCCTACCCCTTACCCCCTACTCTTTCCCCTCTCCTCTCTCCCCTCCTAATGACGGGTCTTCCTGACGGCTATCCAACCATAACAGAACCCCCGTAGTTCCCTCTCCCCCTCTCCCTCCCTCATGCTTCCTTTGCCTTCTTCTCACATCCCCTTCCCTCCTCTTCCCCCTCTCTTCTCTCCGTCCCTCTCACTCGCCCCCCACCACCCCCCTTACTCTCCTCCCCCTTCCTTTCGCCTTCCCTTCCATCCCCCTCGCCAATCTCCCACCCCCTTCCCTGCCCCCTTTTCCTACCCCTCCCTCCCCCACTCCTCCCCTACCCCCCTACCCCCAACCCTTACCCCCTTTCCCTACCCCACTCCTCTGCTACCTTCTTCTCTACCCCCTTTCCCTCCCCACCCCCACTCCTCCCCTACCCTTTTCCCTTACCCCCTTTCCCTCCCCCACTCCCCCCTACCCCCTTTCCCTACCCCACTCCCCCCTACCCCCTTTCCCAGCCTCCTCCCCCTGCTTTTCCTCCCTTGCTGCAACCTCTTTCAAGGTCAAGCGCGAAACGATAATGCCATTTGGGTTAAAAGTGAAACCTCAGTCACCCCCGTCTTCTCTGTGTGGGGGTGGCGAGGGAGAGGGAGAGAAGAAGAGAAAGAGAAAGGTCTGAGATTGAGACCGACCGATTGACTGGCTGACTGACTGACTGACTGACTGAGAGACCGAGACCGAGGGATAAAAAGGTAGGGAGAAGCTTGGTCGAATCGAGAGTCGTTTCATAAGTGCGATAATTGACGTCGAATTTATGCGGATTTTCAGATAATAAATTGTTAATAAGGATCAAGCTATTGTATATCGGTTTGATAGGGTAAACACTTTAAATCTTTTAGTTATTGTTACTGCTTTACAACGGTTTTCTTTTTAATTGGTTGAATTTCACAAGTTAAATGATAAACAATAATGAACAGGAAAACACATGAATATTTTCTCATAGTCCCGAATACTGCTCTATCCTATACGATATATGCTTAATTTGGTAAGTATTTACTACATTTGGTCTAGTGGGTAGTGGGGGGGGACACTAGTTCGGTTGCATTCGTGTAAGGTTCGGAATTTATTCGAAGTATGCAATATTGCACCGATCATTTTTTCTAATAGTATACGAAGGGATCGCCAAAGCACGTATTTTGATGCAGGTTTCATCACTCGTTTATGTTTCTGTAATGAATTTGGATTTTTTGTTTCCTTTTCGACGCTGGGAAGGAGTGTCAAGGGCGTTTTTTTTTTTTCTTTCTTTCCTTCCTCCCTCCTTCCTTCCTTCTTATCTTTTTCTTCTTTTCTTCATCTCTCCCTTCCCTGATATCCTTACTTCCCTTCCTTTTTCCCCCTTCTCCCCGTGCCTTTCCTTTTCCTTCTCTTTGCACCTTTCTTTCCTTCCTCTCACTCTCTCTCTTACTGGCTCTCTCTCTCTCTTTCTCTTTCTCTTTCTCTCTCTCTCTCTCTCTCTCTCTCTCTCTCTCTCTCTCTCTCTATATATATATATATATATATATATATATACACATATATATATATACATATATATATATATATATACATATATATACATATATATATATATATATATATATATATATATATATATATATATATATATATATATATATATATACATATATATATATATATATATATATATATACATATATATATATATATACATATATATATATATATATATATATATATATATATATATATATATATTATATATATATATATATATATATATATATATATACATATATATATATATATATATATATATATATATATGTATATATATATATATATATATACATATATATATATATATACATATATATATATATATATATATATATGTATATATATATATATATATGTATATATATATATATACATATATATATATACATATATATATATATATATATATATATATATATATACACATATATATATACATATATATATATATATGTATATATATATATATATATATATATATATATATATATATATATATATATTCATTTGCCCTCCTTTCTTTCCCTTCCTCTCTCCGTCCCTCCCATCGACGTTCGTCCCCTCCTTCCTGCCTCCATCTTCGTTATCCCACGAGTCGAAAGGTTTCAATTGTGCCTGAAATTAATAGGTAGTAAATGTTGGCAGTTCCCTTAGTATTGGGACTCTCAGGCAGCGCGGCCGGTGTTTCGTGGGGCCCAAAAGGCTTCGTTTAAGGGTTCGTGCGTTTCGTTTCGTTTCGTTTTGGGCTTCGTATTGTCTACTGGAAACTTTTTTTTAAGAATTGTGGATGCTTTTGTCGTGTGTTTTGTCTTTGGTTTTCTGTGGCTATTAGATTGTATATGTGATGTCGAAGATTTTATTTTTCTTGGTCTCTTTTCGTTTTGTTTTTGTCTTTGTTGTCTTGTGGTTCGTGGGTGTAGATTGTCGTTATTTCTTTTCGCCTTTTCACTCTTTTGCGACCTTTTATCTCGTCCTTCCAATTCCAACACTTACCCATATCCAACAACAGCCACCCACACCCGCCCACACCCTCCCACACGTTCCTCATAATGACCATAGTAGCGCCAGACATTGTATAGAAGAGTTGGCGCCGTGGCTCGGTTGCGGGCGGGTTGCGGGCGGCGGGATGGGTGGAGTGTAGGGGGGGAGGGGGAGGGGGAGACTGTTGTTGTAGGTAGGTAGCAGGCAAGCCGTTTAGCGCACACTCGCCCTCGCTCCTTGTAAGGCCTTCCCCGCGGTCTGGCTTGTAATGGCGGGGCTTGTGGCAAGACGTAGGAGAATCGGGGGGGGGTGAAGGGAGGGGGCATGGGGTGGAAGGAGTGTCATTTCGGATGGAATGGAAGATGTGCCAGCCGAAAGAGGAAGAAATATGCCCCAGTATGTGGCAAGTGTCAGCAAACAACTTGCTGGTATGATGTGTTGGAGCGCCCAGCACGTGCAGAGCGCTCCATTGGACAAATACACGTTGAATGTGTGTTGCCTTAGGGAGGAATAAGATTAGTCATTAGTGAAGGAACAATGATTATGGTAATATTGATGATGATGATTATATTAATGATGATAATTATTGTAATTAAATTATGAGAGGAGGGGGAGGGGGAGGGGGCAGACGACAGTGACGATCATTCAGTCATGGAAAGACATACGAAGGAATGTGCAGACTCGGAGTGAATGATGATCGACTCGAGTTCGTTCATTTCCAGAATGTATAAATGAATGGAGATGCTTAGGTTTTGGTTGATTAGATTTTTCTTTTAAATACACAACCAGAGAGGAGGAAAGTAGATGAGGACAAAGGGACCGGCGCACACGGGCGCGGGTTGACAGGTTGAAAATGTAGAGGGCGGAGGAGTACATTTTCTCTCCCTCTGACTCGCAGTGTAAATTCGCTCTTTGGCTGAGAATAACTCGGAAGACAATATGGTGCGTCGTGAATCCCAACTTCTTTATTGCCACTTTATATCTGTCGCTCCCTTTGCCTTGACTCATTTCCCTTCCTCCCTCTCTCTCTCTTTCTCTTTCTTTTTCTTCTTTTCCGTCCTCTCTCCATTTTCCGTCTCCCCTGTTCAACTTTTTTATTCCTTCCTCTTTTTGTTTTTATCCCCTCTCACCCTTTTCCGTCTTTCTCTCTCCTCTCTCTCCTCTCACTCCTCCCTTCCCTCTCTCCTCTCCCTTATCCTGTCCCCCTTTTCTCCTCTCTCCCTTTTCCATCCTTTTTCCTTCTGTATTCGATTCTACCGCGTCCCTCTCCCTTATGTACCCTTTCTTAAACACCCCATTCTCCCCTTTACTCTCCTCTCCTCTCCTCCTACCACTTCCTTCTCCTTTTTCCACTCTCCCTTTTCTCAGTTCTTCATTTTCTTGTCCCGCCCTCATCGCCACTTTTCCTACCCGGATTTTCCACTAAAAAAGCAGTCGTATTTGGTATGAGTTGAAGTGATCTCCTATTCACTGTGTGCGCACCTGCGCGCGCGCTTTTGTCTGTCAGTCCTGTCTGTTTTTCTTTATCTGAGAGAAAGGGAAGGGACGATAAAGACGGCAAGAATAAGTATTGCGATGCCCCTATACAGCCATGTCCCTGTTACGTGGCAACCTTAGGTCCGTCAGTCTTCGCTCACATTATGTCACCGCTTGATACTCCGCCAGGACGCTTTCTGATGCTCAACTTTTTTCGATCTCTCTTTTTTCTCTTTTATCGGGTTCCGTCTGTCTTCCCTTGAAATATATGAGGGAGTTGATTTGGCCCGCGTAATCGGCGTCATCTTTCGTCATTTGTTTTTGGTGGGTTAGTGACTCATGGCTCATGGTTATCAACAGAGGGGTGGCCATTGGTTAGATAATACAGGTGTCTTGCAAAGAGGGAGAGTGAGCGAGTGTGTGACTGACTGACTCGTAACCTCGACTCGTTAAGGCTGATGACGTAACCATTTAAATCCAAATTCCATTTCTACTATTTAAGCAGGAGCGTTCTTTAAAAAAAATGCATAATTAGCGACAAAATTTCATGGACGATGATCACCATCCTCGCTGGATGGACATTGACGCCAGCTATGCAAACGTGATCAACCGTGAGTCATTTCGGACCCCTCGCAGATTTATTTTTTGGTGATCATGTGAGGACGGCCGGTCATTCCTATCCCCTAACCCCTAACCCTATCCCCAACCCCTGCATACCCCACCCTACTCCCCTACTCTTCCCTCCTCTCTCCCTTCCCACGACGGGTCTTCCTGACGGCTATCCAACCATAACAGAACCCCGTAGCGTCTCTCTCCCTCTCCTCCCTCATGCTTCCTTTGCCTTCTTCACATCCCCTTCCTCCTCTTCCCTCTCTTCTCTCCGTCCCTCTAACTCTGCCCCCCCACCCCCACCCCCTTACTCTCCCCCTTCCTTTCGCCTTCCTCCATCCCCCTCGCCAATCTCCCACCCTTACCTTCCCCTTTTCAGACCCCCTCCCTCCCCCACTTCCCCTTACCCCCTTTCCCAACCCCACCCTCCGCTACCCCTCTTCCCCCTTACCCTTCCCTCCCCACCCCCACTCCCCTCTCTCCTACCCTCTTCCTCACTCCCCCCTTTCCCTTCCCCACTCCCCTACCCTTTCCTCCCCACTTCCCCCTACCCCCTTCTCCCAGCCTCATCCTGCTTTTTTCCTCCCTTGCTGCAACTCTCTTCAAGGTCAAGCGCGAAACGATAATGCCATTTGGGTTAAAAGTGAAACCTCAGTCACCCCCGTCTTCTGTGTGGGGGTGGCGAGGGAGAGGGAGAGAAGAAGAGAAAGAGAAAGGTCTGAGATGGAAACTGACTGACTGACTGACTGACTGACTGACTGACTGACTGACTGACTGACTGACTGACTGAGAGACCGAGACCGAGGGATAGAAAGGTGGGGAGAAGCTTATTCGAGAGTCGTTTCATAAATGCAATAATTGACGTCGAATTTATGGGGATTTTCAAATAGTAAGTTGTTAGTAAGGATCAAGCTATTGTATATCGGTTTGATAGGGTAAACACTTTAAATCTTTTAGTTATTGTTACGGCTATACAACGGTTTTCTTTTTAATTGGTTGAATTTCACAAGTTGAATGATAAACAATAATGAACAGGAAAACACATGAATATTTTCCGATAGTCCCGAATACTGCTCTATCCTATAATGATATATGCTTAATTTGGTAAGTATTTACTACATTTGGTCTAGTGGTAGTGGGGGACACTAGTTCGGTTGCATTCGTGTAAGGTTTGGAATTTATTCGAAGTATGCAATATTGCACCGATCATTTTCATTAGTATACGAAGGGATCGCCAAAGAGTACCTATTTTGATGCAGGCTCTATCACTCGTTTATGTTTCTGTAATGAATTTGGATTTTTTGTTTCCTTTTCGACGCTGGGAAGGAGTGTCAAGGGCGTTTTTTTTCTTTCTTTTCCTTCCTCCCTCCTTCCTTCCTTCTTATATTTTTCTTCTTTTCTTCATCTCTCCCTTCCCTGATATCCTTACTTCCCTTCCTTTTTCCCCCTTTCTCCCTGTGCCTTCTTTTCCTTCTCTTTGCACCTTTCTTTCCTTCTTCCTCTCACTCTCTCTCTCTCTCTCTCTCTCTCTCTCTATATATATATATATATATATATATATATATATATATATATATGTATATATATATATATATATATATATGTATATATATATATATATATATATATATACATATATATATATATATATATATATATATATATATATATTCATTTGCCCTCCTTTCTCTTCCTTCCTCTCCGTCCCTTCCATCGACCTTCGTCCCCTCCTTCTTCCTGCCTCCATCTTCGTTATCCCAATGAGTCGAAAGGTTTCAATTGTGCCTGAAATTAATAGGTAGTAAATGTTGGCAGTCTCTTTAGTATTGGGACACTCAGGCAGCGCGGCCGGTGTTTCGTGGGGCCCAAAAGGCTTCGTTTAAGGGTTCGTGCGTTTCGTTTCGTTTCCCGTTTCCTGGGGCTTCGTATTGTCTACTGGAAACCGTTTTTTTTTTTTTTTAAGAATTATGGATGCTTTTGTCGTGTGTTCTGTCTGTTTTTTTTTTGTGACTATTAGATTGTATATGTGATGTCGAATATTTTTCTTGGTCTCTCTGCGTTTTGTTTTTGTCTTGTGGTTCGTGGGTGTAGATTGTCGTTATTTCTTTTCGCCTTTTCACTCTTTTGCGACCTTTTATCTCGTTCTTCCAGTTCCAACACTTACCCATATCCAACAACAGCCACCACACTCGCCCACACCCTCCCACACGTTCCTCATAATGACCATAGTAGCGCTAAGACATGTATAGAAGAGTTGGCGCCGTGGCTCGGTTGCGGGCGGGTTGCGGGCGGCGGGATGGGTGGAGTGTAGGGGGGGAGGGGGAGGGGGAGACTGTTGTTGTAGGTAGGTAGCAGGCAAGCCGTTTAGCGCACACTCGCCCTCGCTCCTTGTAAGGCCTTCCCCGCGGTCTGGCTTGTAATGGCGGGGCTTGTGGCAAGACGTAGGAGAATCGGGGGGGCATGGGGTGGAAGGAGTGTTCTTAGATGGTCAGCGGTGAGTAGTTAGTGAAGCCGAAATTCTGAATTGGTCTCTTGGGGTCGAGCCGGGGTCACATTCGAAAATCTGCAGCTACATGTGTACATCGTTGATGCATCACGTACATAGAGGCAAGAGAAAGCGTGTATGTGTGTGTGGCTCTATCTATTTCTGAATATATACATATTTGTATCTATTTACCTATCTCTCTATCTATCATTATCTACTCCTTACGCACTTCTTCCTTCTTTCTTACCCATCTCTCTTGGTTAACCTGTTTATTTATCTACCAATTTATCTATCTATCTATCTGCCCATTTATATATCCTCCTCCTCCCTCCCTCCCTCCCTCTCCCCCTCTCTCTCCTTTCTATTCTTTCCTCTCTCTTACCCCCTCCACCCCTTCCTCTCTTTCTCCTTTTTTATCAATCTCTCATTCTAAATCTGCATTTGCTAAATTTCTATAATATTTTCATCTAGTACATTCCATTCGGCTACCTTGACCATGAGCGCTGAATGATTATATCTTTGAGGAATATCCTGAGGGGGTATGGTGAAGGCACAAGGGCACTGCGCACTATCTATCATGGTAGCTCTACCTCGCCCCCCACCCCATCCCTCTATCCTAACCCCTCTGACCCCCCCCCTGTGCCCTCTATCCTCTGCCCCGCCCCCCCCCTTTCTGCCCCCTACCCTCCTTTAAAAAAAAGTGCCATACATCGAGTCCCGCTGCAGATAAGTTGCCAGATACCCGCTTTGGCAGGTGCATGGGGGGGTTGGGGGGTTGGGGGGGACTTCCAACTGGCTTTGCTTGGTTGTCTTGTTATTTCGGGTTCATAACTGCAGAGGTGACGACACACGAGCATGTGTTTATAAAAAAAGAGAAAAGAAAAAGTGGGAGTGATGGATGTGAACGAGTGGGTCGGGGGGGGGGGAGCTATGGGCAACACCGTTGGAGATGCGAAATAGAGAGGAGAGGAGGAGGGTAGCTTGAACGGCTCGAAGGATTTTAGGATACTTGCGGGTCGTACGATGGTTTGTGTTATTTTATACACATATATTTATTTGTTCCTATTTTATATCGTTCGGGTCCTATCCTCTCTCTCTCTCTCTCTTTCTCTCTCTCTCTCTCTCTCTCTCTCTCTTTTCCTCCCCCAAGTCGCTCCATATCTACCCTCTTTCCCGCATCCCATTTCCTTGTCCTACCGCCAGTACCCCCTCCCCAACTGCCAACTCCTCACTCCACTCCCCACTCTCCTCTCCACTCCCCCCCCTCCACTTCCCTCTCCACCCGCATTATCTCCATCTCTGTCCATCTGGCTGTCCCGGCTCTGCCCATGCAGTGTGCCATCCGTCCCGTTTAACACTCGAGTATTGCCGGTGCTATTTCCAGCCCGTTGAGATTCGGGGGGGGGGGTTGCTCTCCTCCAAGGCTATCAAGCAGTACTATATGCTTATTATTTATCTTTTTTTATCTCGTCTTTGCCTAATTCGCATGGGTTGTGGTGAGTGTGTATGGGGTGGCGCGGGCCGGGAGGGGCTGGCTTATGTCACCTGTGGACCTGGATGTGTTTCTACTGTCGTGCACCTGTACATGCGATGAAAAGAGATTTGTTATATATATATATATATATATATATATATATATATATATATATATATATATATATATCTGTGTGTGTATGAATGTATGCATATAGTATATAGGATGTATAGATTATGTATATAAGAGAGATAGGTACATCTATATGTGTGTGTTTGTGCGCGCGCGCTTGTGTATGTGAGCTGTAAATAATGAGCTTGGTTCAAAAGAAAAGTTATTTGTTACAGTTACCATGATGGTAAGCTGACCTTCGTAATCGGGATGTTGTTTACCCCTCGAGGTAGCTGCTGGTCCGCCCCTCTCCCCACCCCCTCTGCCCCTTCTCCCCTTCTCCCTGTTCCACCTCACCTCGCTACCCGCTTGCCCTAGAGCTCCGCAAGGTGCCTCTGGAAGGTTCTTTTTTTGGAGCGACCACAGCGAGCTTTCCTGGTGTTCATTGAGTGCTCGCGAATACCGGGCTCTGTGAATGGAGAGGGAGAAGGATAATCACCGTAAGGAATTTCAGAACACGAAATACACCAGTGGTTGATGTCCTTCTTATGAGAGGGTGATGGAAATTGATAGCGATAAGGGGGCAAGAGACCGAGTTTATGAGCGAAGTTCTCGTTTTCCCCCGAGGCGAGATGTTCTTTTGGGTTACTGGAGTGTTATTTTTGTTCTACTTCGGTTTGTTGTCTCTCTCTTTCTCTATCTCTATCGATCTATTTATTTATTTCTATTTCTATCTTTCGTTTGGCTTAGAGTTACAAGGATAGATTGATATTACGAAATGATGTATATTCGTCAGAGATTTATTTGCAAGAGTCCGTAGAGCTATGTACACACTTTTTTCAGGTAGGCAAAATGCTTTAGAAGTGAAGACGAAAAGTTGTAAGTGTTAAGAGGTTAGAATAGCAAGTAGTACCATATTTGGTGATAGTATCGATAGTAAGGACCAAAGGACGTCTGTAAAAAGTGCTAAATGAAGAGCGTTGCGCAGGGATAAACACATAGGGTTATCCCAGGGCGAGCGAGGCAGCGGTAGCGAGAACCGCACCTGTCAGCGCATCACGGGCCTTGGTGGCCGCGCGAAGTGTTTACAACCGCTACTAACATACGTCACAGGCGAGAGACGGAGGGGGGGGGATAGGGTGGGAGGGGAGGGAGATAGGGATGGAGGAAGAAGGATATAGAGGGAGAGAAAAAAGGAGGGGGTACGGATAGAGAGAATGTAAGGAAGAGAGAAAAAAAAGTGATGGAGGGAGATATGCCATGAGGGACGGGGAAGAGAGTGAGTGAGTGAGTTAATGAGTTAATGAGTGAGAGTCTCTTAGGGCAGGAACGGAAGCAAAGGGGAATGAAACGGGAAAATGGGGCGATACGAAAATGGAAGGGGAAAGGAATGTCGGTAAAGGGGGAGAAATATGAGCAAGTGAGAGGATTAGACAGGAATAGATAGAGGAAGAATGAAAGGAATGGAGAAATATGAGGACGGGATGGAAAAGGGTGTGGAAGCAAGAGGAAGAAATAGAAGGAATGAAGTGGAGGCGGAATCAAAGAAAAAGTGCCGAAAGGAGGAAAGGGGAAGAAATATGTGAAATGGCATTGGAAGTGGCAGTGGAACGCGTTTTTTTATTTTTATTTTTTTTAGATGTTCTTTCGTGACCTTTATCCTTATTTGGAAATAACTCATCGCCTTTCCTCATTTCAGTCCTCTCCTCATAGTCCTTTTTTTTTACTATTCTTTTTCTATCCCAGCTCTTTAGTGTTTACCGTCTCCTTCCATCCTTTGTCTTCGTCTTACATTTTATTCCCTATTCCATCTCTCTCTGCTATCCTCCCCCTTCTCCCGTTGCCATTTACTCTTCTTCTTCCTCTCCCTTTTCTCCCTTTAATCCATCTCCTGTCCTCCCCTCCCTTTCTCACATCTTGTCCCTTCTCCCTCTCCCCTTCTCCCTCTCCCCTTCTCCCTCACTCTCTCCCTTTCCCACACCCCCTCCCTTGCTCCCCCGCGCCCCGAGTTGACTCTCGGTGCCAACACCCTTCCATCTGTGCCCGTCTATTAGCGGCTTCCCCTCGACCTATTTATAGCGTAGTTTTACCAGCTTTTGCCTGCATCAACAAAAGAGGTGGTCCGTTTTTTGTTCTTGTTTATTTTTGTTTTGATTTATTCATTTTGTGGGGCGAGGCTGTAGGGATAGTGGTTTAGAGGGATTATTGTTGTCATCATCATCGCTGCTACTACTACTATTATCATCATCATCATTATCATCATTTATTATTATTGTTAAAATCATCATCATCATCATTATTATTTATTAATCCCCTTCCCTCTCATTTCCTATCCTCCTCACCCCTCTAACCCAATAGCCCTTTTCATGGTACGGGCGTTCATCATTCTCGTAGTGCAATGGCCGCGAGCGAGGGGATCATGGGAGACCGGACGCCCTCGTGACACGTTAGAGTAAACACGATTCAACAAATATATATATTATTTACATATATGTATAATATATATATATATATATATATATATATATATATATATATATATATATATATATACACACGCGTGTGCGTGTGCGCGTGCTCGTGTGTGTGCGTGTATCATTCTCCCTCTTCACTTTCCCTCTCCCCCTCCAACTCCACCTCCTCCTCCTCCTCCTCCTCCTCCTCCTCCTCTTTACTACGAACCGCTAATATTTATCGCGGCGGTGGGGAAGCTGTTCCGTACTGGTTTAGATGTGCTGGGAAAATAAACTAAACTTTCCCAGTAGTAGCCTTTTTTTTCCTTTACGATGCGGATTGGTGGTTTTAAGAGGGTTGCGCGAGTCGTTGCTAATAGGGGGTGGGGCGGGGGGAGGGGGGTTCTGTTATTGGCTCCGGATTGGTTTATAAACATCTATCGTTTATGGTGCTAATTTTTTTTCTTGTTGTCTCGGTATATTTGGATGCTTGGGTGCAAACACAGTTTTTGCTCTTTTTTATTTCTTGTGTGTGTTTGTTTGTATATGTGTGTGTGTGTGTGTGTGTGTGTGTGTGTGTATGTGTGTGTGAGAGAGAGAGAGAAAGAAAGAAAGAAAGAAAACATTCTTTTTTACATATTTAATTGCTATTGTATTTGTGTAGCTGATTTATTACCATGTTTGAATCATATTTTATACCCTGTTAATCACGTTCCCTCTCTTTCTCCTTGCAGGTAAGTGTAGGCCTATGCCGCCCTGATGAAGTAACGTGTCGCTGCACCTTTCCCCTGGTAAGGACCCTTCCACCTGACTCACACTAACAGCCATGCGGGAGACACGTGCACTGGCCCTTCCTCCCCGCTGGCATGTCCGAAGAAGTGCTCTTTGGCTCTCCGTTTGACATGTCTATTAGGCCTGAGGGTTATTTTGGGGCTGCAGTCACGATTGGGTGGGGGGTGGTTTTTGTTTCTGTTGTTTTTTTTTTTTCTTCTTCTTCTTCTTTAAAAGTCTTTTTTTTTATGTTTTGGTTTGCCCTTTTTTTAGTGTAATTATTATTAATATTTGTTTTTGTTTTTCATACATTTATTATTCTTTGTATTTTTTTGTATTTTGTCATCACAAGATTTTGCTTGTCGTGATTATTGTATTTTGTTTCAATTCATTGCAACTAATCGCCCCGACTATTGTATTACGTTATGTGAGTAAACGCGAGCCATCTGTTTCACTGGGGGGGGGGGGTCGCGAAATGCCTCCCCGATTGCCTTTTGACAGGTGGACAAGGGTATAGTTCATAGCACCAGCTGACGTCACCGCCCTCAGCTGGACGCTGGTTTGAATCTTTTGGGTTTAGAGGGCGTGACGTAGACTGTTCGTCAGCTACGAGTGTCCAGAGATACGCACTATATCTTTAGTTCGAGGAAGGTCTGGGGAGAGGTGGGGATAGGAAGGGAGGGAGGGAAGAGGCCCCCCCCCATGCTTCATATACACACGTGCACACACACACGCACACGCACGCACGCACGCACGCACGCACGCACGCACGCACACACGTACGTACACGCACACAGGGCGAGCAGATTTTCACAAGATGAAAGGGAAGAAAGGAGAGACATAAATAGCGTAAGTGCCAAGCGAGAGTGATGTGATGCAAGGGAATTAGGGGCAGGGCTGGGGGGGGGGGGGGGGGGGGTGAAAGAGACAAGGTACCCACGACCAACACACGCGTAACAGAAAATCATGGGTCTAACTAATCCTTACAATACTCGTATCATAAGCGGCGAGACCCCTTGCTAACCGAACAATCTGCCGTTGATATTGGTTATCAGATTGAACTCATCCCAAGCCCGTGTTTATCCGTTTTTGCGGCCGTCGGAGGTATGCCATAATGGCAGTCATTGGTCCCGGTTTTATCACTCGGAGGCGCCCCGCGTGTGGTGTTATTGGCTGTTATTGGGAGCTTTGTTCCGCTAATGGCGGCTATATATTTTTTCTCCTGTTTAAATGGGTTAGTAATGAAACGAGTGTGTATCACATACCCAAGGGAGGTAGATGTGTTCCTTGATACACTTAGTTTTGGTAGTACGTGTAGGTTGCATACTCGTAGGCGAGTAGAAAGCGCAGTTTAACAAACTCACTCGTCGCAGGCATGGCGCAGCGTCTGAAAGGTGGACTAAGCATACCAGAAGTCAAATAACGCTCGCATTATTTTTTTCGCGCGCTTGATGGAGAACAAAAGCGTGGCGAGAAGCGTGCTTGGCATCGCTTCGTGGCAGGTGTTTGACAGGTGTTCTCATCACCGTGCCTGAGAATCATGCAACGGTGCGTGGCAGATGTGTTTCCGGATGGAGATTTTCGCAAGAACCCTTTCGTAGTGGTGCTAGGTGACCTGACCAACCTTTGCGGCAAGGGCGTGGGGCGAGGGAAGTGGGCGGCCACCTCGGGCGCCGGAGCTAAAGCGAGGTGTAAAAAAATGATAGCCGCGCCCTTTTGTGTGTGTCTGTGGGTTGGCTGTGATGGTAATCTCTGTTTTTTCTGGTATTTTTTTCACTCTTTCTCCCTCTCTCCCTCCTCTCTCTCTCTCTCTCTCTCTCTCTCTCTCTCTCTCTCTCTCTCTCTCTCTCTCTCTCTCCTCTCTCTCTCTCTCTCTCTCTCTCTCTCTCTCTCTCTCTCTCTCTCTCTCTCTCTCTCTCTCTCTCTCTCCCCCCCCCCTCCTCTCTCTCTCTCTCTCTCTCTCTCTCTCTCTCTCTCTCTCTCTCTCTCTCTCTCTCTCTCTCTCTCTCTCTCTCTCTCTCTCTCTCTCTCTCTCTCTCCTTCTCATTCTCCTCCCTCCCTTCTTCCCCTCCCCCTCTCCCTTCCCCTCCCCCTTCCCCTCCCCCTCTCTCCCTCCTGCTCTACTTCTCTCCCATTTCTCCCTTTCTCTCTTAATCTTCCGTGAGTGACGAATGCGTTTGTCGATTGGCTATTAACGTAGAAATTAGTCGTGCCGTGTGTACAGGTGAGTGACAGGTACGCGGTAACTGGTGCGGCGGGAGAGGTTTAGTAAAGAGAAAAAGAGGGTCTTTAGGCCTGCCCCCACCCCCCTTCTCTCTCTCTCTCTCTCTCTCTCTCTCTCTCTCTCTCTCTCTCTCTCTCTCTCTCTCTCTCTCTCTCTCTCTCTCTCTCTCTCTCTCTCTCTCTCTCTCTCTCTCTCTCTCTCTCTCTCGCTTAGTTCGACTCTTATCATCCGTCGTGTATTTTCGGAGTCGTCAGGGGAAATGGTGCCAGAGATTGGGATTGGCTCGTTACAGGGCTTCGATAACGCGAGTGGTTAGGTCACGCGCTCACATACATATATATATATATATATATATATATATATATATATATATATATATATGTGTGTGTATGTATGTATGTATGTTTTTGTTTTTTGTGTTTGTGTTTGTTTCGTTTTATGTGCGTAAGTATGCAGAACTGGATATATGAGATTTGTTATTGTCGTAGTTGAGCGTTTTATTAACTTTTTGGTACAGTATTTGTTTTTTTTCAATCGATTTTTTTTTTATTGAACGTTGTTCCTTTTTTTTCGTGCAGCCTACTTTTTGACGCCATTTTTAAAGTCTTCAAATGGGTTTACGTGATTGGTTAAAAGGTTTCTTATCATTATCGCCTCCGCAAATTCATGAGAAACTCGGGGGCAATTTCTTCGAATGAGTTATCAGTCAATGGGGATTGTGGCCCTTACTCTCATGAGGAGGCATCGAGGGAAGAGAATTAGGAGATGAGAGGGAGAAGAAATAGATGGAAGGAAAGAGGAGAGGTGTGAAGGAGGAAAGGAAGTGGGTTATAGGACAAGGGGGTGGAAGTGACAAGAAACGGAGAGAGGTGAGGCTAGGTTATAGGACAATGGGATGGAAATGACAAGAAAAGGAGATAGGTGAGCTTTGGGAATCCTAACAGAAATTCGGAGAATTTCACTGGCATCAGATAAGGGCCATATTTTTTTTAAAGGGTTACCATTACCAAGAAGCTTTTTTTTAATGAATAACACTTTGCATGTTGTCAGTGATCTTATTTCTTGGGGCGACCGGGTTTTCCCTTCACTAACCTCTCTGTGTTTGTTGACAGTAATTCTAAAGTAACTTCTAAACAGTAATTTTCCACTCTGAGACCAAAGTCATGTAAGGTAGTTAACCGGGGTAAGTAAGTGTGTGTGTGTGTGTGTGTATGTGTGTGTGTGTATGTGTGTATGTGTCTAAGTACGTTAGTATGTAAGCAGACAACCAAGATTTCAGTTACCATTTTTTTTTTTCGGGTGGAGAGGGTGGGAGGGGGGGTTATTGCAACATCCTGGATGAATGTCTTAAAGGAGCTGCGAGAGCTGCAAGGAGGAGTTTTCCCCCCATGTTCCGCTGCGGTGCCAAGGAGTAAGAGGATATAAGAGGAAACAAGGATAAATATTTCAGCCGATGCACTTGTATCCGGTGATAAGCCCGTCTGGGGCCTGACTTGCCGAGGGGCGCCGTTTGCCAGGCCCCTTTTTATTCCTGCCGCGCGTGTCCTGGGCCGGGAGGGAAGTGGGCCACGGCCGGGAGTCTTACTTACGAGGTGGGGGTGGGTTGGGGTGGGTTAGGCTGTGGGTTGGGTTGGATGGAAGGGGGAGTAAGGGGGGGGCGGTAGACGGTAGGGAGAGGGAGGGAGGAGGGTGGTTGGGAGAGAAGGGGATAAGGTGGTAGGGTGGTAGGGGGAGAGTTGTGAGGAAGGAGGGTGGGAGGGGAGTGAAGAATGATAGGGTGTTGGAGTTGGCTAGAGGAAGGGAGGGGGTGAGGGAGAGAGGTGGGGGCAAGGGAGGGAGGAGGGGCTTTCAGGACGAGGCCAAGGTCAGTAGGCGAAGAAGAAAGCTTCCCCCAAAAAGAAGTTGATGCGTCGTTATCTCTTTGCCCTTTCCACCATCCTCGTCTTGTTTCACGTTCTTCCTCTTCGCTCGAGTCGTCGCCACACTTCTCCAGCTCCTCTTTCCTGTTCTTTATATTTTACTCATGCTTCTTCCTCCTGTTTTTCCTTCTTTTCTTCCTTCTCCTTCTCCTCCTCTTTCTCCTTCTCTCTTCTTTCTCCTCTTCCTCCTCCTCCTATTATCCCTCCTCCTCCTCCTCCTCCTTTCTCCTTCTCTCTTCTTCCTCCTCTTCCTCCTCCTCCTATTATCCCTCCTCCTCCTATTATCCCTCCTCCTCCTCCTCCTATTATCCCTCCTCCACCTCCTCCTATTATCCCTCCTCCACCTCCTCCTCCTCCACCTCCACCTCCTCCACCTCCTCTCCTTCTTCCTCATCTCCTTCCCCTCCTTCGCTGCTGGTGTTATTGCACCTTGTATTCCATAAAGACCCGAGGCAATTCGTGTTACAGAATGGCTCACAATCCCTTTTTCGTGTTTTTTTTTCTCTCTCCATAAAACTGGAAGGGTGGGGGGGGGGGGTAGTCCTAATGCTTTCAAGTTGATGTCTTGTTTTAATAAGTTTCAAACGAAAGATGATGTTGGGTTTCAGGAGTAGTGATGATAGTGACGATAATGAGGGTGGTGATGGTGATGATTTTAATAGCCGGTGGGGAGGGATTTGCACGTTTATCACGTGTACGACTGTGGGTTTGGATTGATCTCACGATGCGATAGTGGAGGGGGATAATGGCCACCAGCGGCGACGATAGTGGTGATGGTCCAGGAGCGACCCGAACGACTTGCCTGCCGAAAACGACTTCCCGAGGGAGGGATACCGCCGCTCTCCTTCCTGGTTGGCAGCGCGATGGCCGGCCGGTGCGTGTGTGTGCGCGATCCGCCTCCGCCTCCGCCTCCGCTTCCCTCCGCCTTCGCTTGGCCCGGCCACTGCGAGCTGGAAAGGGGATGTGTGATCTCGTGTTGTTGTGTTTTTTATGTTGTGCTTTTCTTTATTTTTTGTTTGTATATGGTTTTCATTTTTGTTAACGATTTCTCTTCTTCACTTGATTTTTTTCCCAATTCTCTTACTTGCTCTCCTCCTATCTTTTTGAGACGTTAACTTTTGGCTATAGAAACTCGTCAAATCTAGTCAGTAATTTATGTCTTTTCTTTCTTCGCATCGTCTTGGCAACTTCATATACGAAGTCGTTCATCGGGGAATGAATGTTTTTTTTATTTCTGTGTTCCTTTTTTTCGGTCGTTATTTTATTCTTACTTGGACGTTATTATTCTTATTCATATTCTTTCACTTTACTAATTCGGTCGCTCTTTCAATTTTCTTATTCTGTATTTTACGTTTCTTGTTTACTTTTCTTACTTGCTCGCTCTTCCATTTTTCTCACTCGGTCGTTCTTTTGATTTTTTCGTTCGGTCGTTCTGTAACTTTTCTTGTACAGTTGTTCTTCTATTTGTCTTTTTTTTTTCTTTGCCCGGTAGCGGGAAGCACAACTGAGGCGTGGGAAACTGCATGGCGCGACGAGAGAAAAGTATAAGGTGTGTTATGTACGCGATGCGCTGAGTGCGCCGGAAAGAACGGGCGTGCGTTTTGTCCGTCTGGTTTTCTCTTGATTTATCCTTTTTTTCTCTCTCTTCGGTTGGTATTGTTGTTTTTCTCTCAATTTTCTTCCATCTCCATCTTCCCTTTTTTACCTGACTTCTCTATTCCACTCCTCTTCCCCCCCCCCTCCTCTTTCTTTCTTTCCTTTCTCTCTCCTTTCTTCTGATCTTCCCCCCGGTTCAAACAATCCATACTGCAGCCTCCCCGCGCATCCACCCTGCCGTGACTACCCCCCCCCCTCCGCATTCATCCCACCTTTGCTACAGACCCTGTCCTTCGCACCTCCAATCCCTCCTTCCTTCGCATCTCCACCCCCCCCCCATTCCTCCTCGTCCGCAGCCTCCTTCGCATCCCCCCCCCCCCTTCCTCCTCGTCTGCAGCCTCCTTCGCATCTCCACCCCCCCCCCTTCGCATCTCCCCCCCCTTCTCGTCCGCAGCCTCCTTCGCATCCCCCGGTGAAAAGGCCAGCCTCCTCTTATCCTAAGCCACTCTGCTCACCCAGGACCTCTTGGGCTGTCACGTGTGATGGATGGACGGCTGTCTCAGTACCCCTTCTTATCCGTCCGTGTACGCCCATGCCGCGCCCGCCGCCTTTTACTTCTCTAGCTCTGCCTTGTCCACTCCGTTCATGCTCCTCTTGTCCTTCTCTCCCTTATCCTCCCCATTGGGATTCTCTTCTGTTTATCCTCGTTTATCCTCGTTTACATTCGCCTTTCCCGTATCATCACTTTCATCGGCGTTGCTGTCGTCGGCATCGTCATCAGTCATCATAGTCGTCTCCGTTCACATCGTCATCGCCATCATCATTTATCTTCCCATTTCTTCTTCACCTCCTCTTTCCCCTTTACTTCTCCGCCTACTTTTTCATTTTTCCAATCACTCCTCTTTTTCATTCACTCCTCCTCTTTCCTCCTTCCACTTCTTTCTTATTCAGTCCAACTCCTCCTTCCTCCTCTTTCTCATTCTTCCCCGCACGTTTCTCTTGCTTCACTCCAGGCGGGGAGGTCAGATGTGAAGTGAGAGGCGATGGAAGCCCTTATTGTCGCGGCGACGTGGAGTAATGGCTCCATGATGCATTGGTGAAGCGGGAGAGAGAGAGAGAGAGAGAGTGTGAGTGTGAGTGTGAGTGTGAGTGTGAGTGTGAGTGTGAGTGTGAGTGTGAGTGTGAGTGTGAGTGAGTGAGTGAGTGAGTGAGTGAGTGAGTGAGTGAGTGAGTGAGTGAGTGAGTGAGTGAGTGAGTGAGTGAGTGAGTGAGTGAGTGAGTGTGTGTGTGTGTTTGGTGATGTTTAGAATACCCGACTGTGATGTGTGAGATTCTCCTTGCAGATTGCAGTTCTTTCTCTCGCTCTTCACTTTTCTTCCTCCCTTTCCCTCCCTCTCCCATGTCTGCTTCATTTTCTATCCTTCCCCTCTCTACTTCGTCCTTTCATCCTTTCTCTCATTCTCTCTCTTATCCTCTCCCTCATCCTGCCTCTCCTCCTTCCCCTCCTTTATAGTCTTCGCTTTTCTCTCCCTCTTCCTCTCCTCGTTTCTCTCTCTTCCTTTCCGTCTCTCCTTTTTCTTCCTCCGTTTCTCCCCTCTCTCCGTCTCTCCCTTTTCTTCCTCCGTTTCTCCCCTCTCTCCGTCTTCTCGCCCCCTCACCCTCCCCTTCCCCTCTTTCACAGTAGGCGTTTCTTGGCAGTGAGACCCAACCCCGACAGTGTCGTGGCCCTCACCTTGTGTTGACGCCGCCTCCCCCCCCCCCCTTCTCCTCCTGTATACCTCGTGGCTTTTTGATGTCTTATGTGACCGACACACCTGTCAGAAGCAGGTATTGATCACGGCTTTCTTTTTCCGAGTACTTTTGGCGAAAACATGATATAGGTTCTTTGAAGATGAAAGGGTCCTAAGGAAGTCGGAAAGTAGAATGCTATAAGAGTTGATTTCAGGTGATAAAGAGTCTTTCGAGTGCTTTGTTTTTGGGGGAATCTGATTCTGATAATGCAAATAGAATATACCAATATAACTTTGGGGTTTACGACTGTTGATATATAGGCCATGTTCCTAGACGAGGTATTAAACTGGATATGGTCTCGTTATAAATGACGATCTTTGGCAGTTGCATTCACGTCTTAGGCTTCGTCTGGTGCCATGACCAGTGCTATGCCTACCCTTTTCCTTCGGGGCGTTATAGCTGATTAGCGTTTGTTTTGCGATGGAGGGGGGGAGATGGACTGGCAGCAGCGGAAGAAAGCCCCCCGCGCCGGGCATAGGCTTTCTGGTGAAGAGAGAATGGCGTTCGCGGAAAGGCTCCGCAGCGAATGAGGAGTGTGTCGGGACGTGACTAATGAGACAGTTGGTTCGTCTTCCTTGCAACGATCTTGAACTAATTAATATATCAGGGGCCGGGTGACGCATGTCTGTTTATTTGTAGAGGGAGGAGGCGGGTGTGCATGAGTGTCGGTGGGGCCGGATGGGGGCGTCCGGGGAAGGGGAGTGGGTATATGGTCGGGCATGGGCACAGAGAGAAGGGAAGGCTACCTACCTACCTACCTACCTACCTAAGACAGGGCACAGGTGTATCTACGTATCCCTCTCCCTTCCCTGCCCAGGTGCCCCTCTCCCCGCCCAACCCTTCCCTTCATCCCCCACATCCATCTACCCCCCCTCTCCCCCCTCGTTCACACGCGCTCTCCTGGCACTGTACCTTAAGATCTGCGCCCTAAGCCCGGCCTAGCCCGGCCCCCAAGCGTCTCGCTTTATACCTCGGCTCCCCTCGGCGCCCTCACTCTCCCCTCGTCGGTGCCTTCACTCACCAGGTCCATAGACGCGGCGCCGCTGGTACGGAACAAAGCGTTTCTACGGGAAGAAGTCGAGAATCTGCCTCGCTGAACCGGTAGCTGAACAAGAGGCGATACAAGAAGCGAAGGCGTTGAGAAGAGTGAGCTTTGCGAAATATTGCGGTGCCATATAACTTAAGATATTAGCGGCGGGGAATTGTGTTCTGTGCTGTGCCTAAGTTCGGTGTCCGTGACTTTGTGGCTCGTGACAGTTGCTTTCGCTGGCGAAAAGATGTCTTTCCGTCGTCACTACGGGACGGGCAGCTATAGTTCTTCCCTCTTGTCGTCGCCTCTGTCGAGCAGTTATGGTTCCAGGGGGCTTGGAGGATACTCTTCGTACTCCCCTTCGACACATTCCTACTCTTCCTACGGGAACTACGGCGGGAGCGCCGGAGGCTATTATGGCACGAGCAAAAGCCGCCTGAACCGATCCACGTCTCTGCCCCGTGACAACCGCGGCAGCTCCGTGCCCCGCTACTCGAGTGCGTACTCACGGGGCAGCTCGCCGTCGAGGACGACCCGCTCCTTGTATTCCCGAGGCTCCTCGCCGACCCGGATTTCGCATTTGTCCACCAATGGCCGCCTCAGTCGATTGGAGCAGGAATCCAGCGACTCAAGCAGTAGCGGCGTTGACTCCCCCAACCATCCCGTCAGGAGGAGTAACTCAAACAAGAGCGAATATACGAGGACCATCTTGCCATCGTCAACCCTGGTGCCACGGGCATACTCCAGGGACTATGGCACCGTCTATTCCAACACCAAGGGCTTCATCAGGTCCAGCCGGTCCAAGTCTGTAGGATCCACATCCTCGCTCTCCTCTGGCTACGGTTCGAACTCAGGAGTAAGTCCTCTTTCTGCTGTGGGAGGGACGTGCGGCAGGGCCTCTTCCAGTTGCCACTCGCTGCGAGGGTTGGGCTGTGGGAATGCTACCCTGTTGAACATGTAGTAGTCCAGCGAATACGAATCATTGTCTTAATGTATTTTGAAATATTAGGAGAGTAATGGTTACTTCTTTGATTTTCATATATAGGCAGACTTTATTTCCATGTTGTTGAATAGAAAACTTATTAATTCATTCCCAGGGTGCAGAGTTAATTTTATCAAGTTTGTTATGCTTAATTATGTGTGCAGAACGTCGTTTGAAGCTCATTTTTTTGTTAGTATATATACATATTAGTGGTACCATGGTATGCGTATGTTTTTTTTTCTGTAATTGCGATGTGTTGTAGTTATGTGTAATATTTGCTTAAAGGTTCTGTGTTTTTATATCGAAATCTAGTTCAAGTTGTGTTGCGTGGAAGCTCTCTATTTTTTTTTTAATATTTATTTGTTTTTGTATTTAGTTATGCATAGTCCATCAGAGATCAGCAACAGATAGACGGGCAAAAAAAGACAAACACCCATCCAGACAAACCTGAAAACCAGAGACTTGAAAGAACCGAGATAAGGAGAAAGACAGACTGATAATGGAGAAGGGGACCCAAGTTGTCAGGCAGGTGTCAGTGTAGGGTCGCAATGGCACTGGCTCGTTCTATGTATATCGCCCCCGTCGTCTGCTGCCTCACCTGCGCGCTATATATACTCATAAGTGCGTTTTTTTATTTATATGTGATGATGCTTCAGAAGTACCGAGAGCTGATTGTGGGCGGGCAGGCAGGCGGGCGGGCATGTTGGCTGGAACCTTTGCTGTCTTGCGGGTTATTTTGTTTGGGGTTGTTGTGTGTAGTTGTTTTCTTGGTCTGTTTTCAATTAATTTATTTTTTATTTATGAATATTATCATTTTGCTGTTGTTAGCGTCATTGATTTTTATTATAATTATTTTTCATGATTTTATTATATTTAATTATTTTTTTGATGATTATTATATCGAAGGGAAAGATGAGGAGAGAGAGATATATGGATGGATAAATAGATAGATATAGATAGATAGATGGATAAATAGATAATAGATCGATAGATAGATACGGGTGGGAGAGAGGAAGGAAGGGACGAAGTATAAGGATGGATGGATGAAAGACAAAGCGGAGGGAGAAAGGGATTATAAAATTGTATCAGAGAGAGAAAGAGAGAGAGAGAGAAGGAATAATAGGGTTTGATAGAGGTCTGAGCGAGGGCGTTCTCGCGGGTGACGCTCGAGCTATGTAAAGCTATAAAGCCCGTTGTAAAAGCATAAGCAAGACTCTGACACTCAAGAAGGAGCCCCGAACACGTAAACAGACGGGTGAAAACACATGATGACTAATGCCTACAGTCAAGGCTCTTTGCGGGCTATTTTTGCGCCGTTGAGTTCGCCCTTTTTTTTCTCTCTCTCCTCTACCCCCCCCCCCCTCCCCCCATAATTTTTCTCCCGCTTCCCCATTCCCCTTTTGCGTTCCCCGTTACATGTTTTCAGTGTTGTTTTCCTTTATTTTGGTTCCTTTCCTCCCTCTTCCCTCCCTTCCCCTTCCCTCTTCTTCTCCATTTTCCCCTAACCCTTCCCCTTTCCCTACCACTAATCCCTCCCCATATTCCCTTTCTTTTCCCCTTCCATCTTCGTCCCCTCTCTTTTCCCTTCCCTTCCCTTCCCATCGCTTTCCTTCCCTTTTCCTTTCCTTTTCCTTTCCTTTTCCTTTTCCCCTTCTCTACCAGCCGTCACTCCGAGACCTATGGTAGCCTGCGTAGGTATCAGGAGTGAAGGGGAGAGGGCGGAAAAACAAGAGAACCCAACCCACGCTGTTTTTTTTTATGATATCTATTACCGAAGGCGTAGAATTCTCGTTCTACGTCGGTGCTCGTACGGAGTCGGAGGGGCATCGGCGGGTATTTATTTTTGTTTTCTTGTTGTCTGTCTTTGTTTACTCGTGCTCGTTTGGGTCGCGACCTTGTGCACTTGTTGTTCCGATGTATTGGGTACGCACCGGAGTGCCTGTCTTAGCGATGTGGTTCGTCTCTCCTTAGATGCGTCTTTTTTTTTAAGGATAAGACACGGCGAGAGTTACGGGTTGGAGTGGTGGGAGGTCCTGCAGGTGCTCGGGGCTTGGCTCTGCCCGGCTCATTGGGCGTGCTGATGGGCGTGGTGGATGCCTCTCGCGGTTACCGGTGCCCTTTGAAGTCCCCGCGCCGTCCATGAAGGCGAGGTACTAGGCACTTCCATGGGCGGCGAGGAAACCATCTGTTCGCGGCGACGGTGGTCGTGTTTGACAGATCTCGCTCGCCTTTGTTGTGCGGTGGCGGTTGGACCAGCTTCAAGGCGCAGGTGGTGCCGGGCTCCTCCTTCCCGGCCCGCCGAAGATCTCGTCTTGTGAGACTGAGTGAGTGAGTGAGTGAGTGAGTGAGTGAGTGTGTGTGTGTGTGTGTGTGTGTGTGTGTGTGTGTGTGTGTGTGTGTGTGTGTGTGTGTGTGTGTATGGGTGAGTGTGTGTTTGTTTTGGTGTGTGTGTGTGTTTTGGTGTTTATTTGTGCGGATATGTGTTTGTTTGTATGTTGGTGTTTGTGCTTGCAGGAATATCGGCCTTTGATGCCAGCTGTTCATTCTGACAGGAAGGGGCACAGGTGAAGCGAAGGATTATGTTTGTTTTGATTGTGTATGTTGATATGCCTGCAAACATGAATGCATGTATACATACATACATACATACACGGGCTCTTTTCGCATCCAGTTTCTCTGCCTGTATCCGATCAACTTTTTGTTCAGCACTGAAATCTTTGGTGGCCTGCTGTATTATCACAATGACCCATTATGCCCCGCCACCTGTTGTTCAAATTGACATTCGTCTCGTACCTCGCATCTATTGTGAAATGATTGACCACACGGACGATGGTGGCGTCGGGGGCGGGGGAGGGGGTGGGGCCGGGGGCTGGAGTTGGGGCAGGGGTTGGGATTGGGGCACAGGAGGAAGAAGAGGGGGCGACCCAAGGAGTGCCCATATCACCCGATGACGTCACGTGCTGTGCGGTGCGGTGCGGGCACCACCTGCCAACACAACCTCCGGGATGTTTGTTTAGTCAGCTGGCCTATGTGTGTTTTCGGTTGGGTTTAGGAATATAGAAGTTTCTGGCGCTTGATCTACAAATAATTGATGTGGAATTGCCCATGATTCTGCGGCCGAGATTTCTGGTAAGGGCGGCGTTTTCGCGGAACGGTGTTGACTCTGGCGAAAATGGGGTTTAATTTGTTTATTCTTGGGTGTTTTTAATGCTCTTCCCTTTTTTATTTTCGAAGGATTAAAGGGTGATAGTTGGGGGAAGGGGTCTCCTTCAGGCGAGGATGAAGATATTGTATTTTTGTGTTTTGACTGTGTTTACGTGAAAATGGGTTAAGGTTTTCATAATACAAGTACATTATCTTGGACCAAATGAGGTTTTATTCTTATGGTTGTAAGGTTAGTAATCTACTTTTATGGTTTCTTATGATGTGGATGGGGTTTATATGCATTAGCCATTGAATATGTGTGTATGAAAAGACACGGAGCACGGAGCGAATATACATCATGTCTGTACGTCATTGTGATTATAGGTAATGGGAAAGAATCATGGCACCCAAAATTGTTTGATTTATTTGTGGAAGAGACCCAATTATATCATAGCTTTTTCACGTTTGTAAAAAAATATATATTAATTTTAGCTTGATCTTATTTTTAACGTGATGTGGTTCCAAGGTCAAACACCCCGATATAGATTGTTAACAACTGTGTTTTGTACGTTTGTATATAAATAGATTCGTTTTTGTATGTGTACTAACTGTCAAGCTTAATGTAACTTGTGTTATACTGGCGATGTTAAGTGTTTCTGCCAGCGTGTTTCTGGTCTTCTTTGTAGGCGATCTGAATGAGGCGTTGTTGTTATTACTGTTGCTTTTAGTCTGCAAGATATTTATGGTACAGATTTCTAAATACTGATCGATAGATAGATCGATAGATAAAAGTAGATCGTAGAGTGTCAGCTGATATACTACACTTTCTTTTTAAATGCTCGTGGCCATGTTGCTAAAGAAAAGATAAAAGAACTCTTAAAAGGGAGTTTGTTTCAGGAATGAGAAAGCACGAGGAAGGAATGTTTAAGGGTTCCTTAGGTGGTGGGAGTGTGGTGTCAAGGTGAAGAGGGTTGGCACATGTGCATGTCTGTGCCACCTGTGCTTTGATTTGGTGTAAAGGCAAGAGGGGGAGGGGAAGAGGTTGGAAAGGGAGTGGGACGTGGTCGTATTATAGTCTAACTTGTGATAGTGATGTTTTCTTTTATACGCGTGTGGGTGGGTGGAGGGGGTTGGTTGGTTGGCTGGTTGGCTAAGTAGATACGTAAGTAGATAGGTAGGTTGGTGGGTTTGCAGGGTTCCATAGGCATATATATAACAACGGGTGTGCGGGCGGGCGGGCGTGTGTTGGGGTTAGGGGGTATACATGTTTATTAATTGTTGGCGCAAAAACCTTGGGCGCGGAGAAAGGCCCTTAGATTTCTTTAATATTTTATGATAAAAGATATGGAAAACTATTAAAACGCCGGGGTTTAGTATTCTTATTGCATCACGAATGGATATAACGCGGAGAACCATGATGCCCCAATACCTTCTAGAAAGAAATCTTTCCCCAGAATGTTGAGTTCACTTCCGTAGTATCGTGTCAGTTTTCCCGAAATAGGTGGACGCGTTTAGCCCCGTTTTTTTTACAAGGCAGAATTGTTAGACTTTCTCCTCCTCCTCCTCCTCCTCCTCCTCCTCCTCCTCCTCCTCCTCCTCCTCCTCCCTAAACGTCTTCTTAATTATCTTCTTCGGAAATATGATCTGTTATTAGATTACGCTTCTTGCAATTGATTCGCGATGACAACAATAAATGCGACAAGAGGCACCGTAATATAGTGTTGCATCTTTCAAATGTTGTGACTGAAGGAGGCCTCGATTAATGTGTCAGGTGTGATACGAAATGTGACGTCAGCTATTAATAAGGGCGAGTGTCAGGTGAATTAGAGCGGACTATTGGTGCCTCGAGTCATTATTTATGTGGGTATGTATTTGGGTCTAGTTGGTAGGGGGTGGTGTGACCTGTTTTTTTTTTCTTCTTCTTCTACTACTTCTTCTTCCTCTTCTTTCTCTTTTTTCGTGTATGTTTTTTTTTTGTGTGTGGTTTATGCGTTTTTTCTTTCTCTTTTTATACACTTCGCTGGTGACACGCTGACATTACTTATTGCGGAAATGAGTTTGCATACGTAGGCTTATTGATGGAGAAAGCGTATAGGGTTTGGTTTATCTACCGTTTATATTCTTGTAATTCAGTGTATTTAATGTTAAGATATGCATAGCGTAGAAATTTCCCTCCTTCTCCCCCCTCCTTTCTCTCTCTCTCCCTCCCTCTCCCTCTCTGTCTCTCTCCCTCTCTGTCTCTGTCTCTCTCCCTCTCTCTCTCTGTCTCTCTCCCTCTCCCTCTCCCTCTCCCTCTCTGTCTCTCTCCCTCTCCCTCTCCCTCTCTGTCTCTCTCCCTCTCCCTCTCTTTCTCTCTCCCTCTCTTTCTCTCTCCCTCTCTCTCTCTGTCTCTCTCTCCCTCTCTCCCTCTCTCTCTCTCTCTCTCTCTCTCTCTCTCTCTCTCTCTCTCTCTCTCTCTCTCTCTCTCTCTCTCTCTCTCTCTCTCTCTCTCTCTCCCCCTCCCTCTCTTCCCTCTCTCCCTCTCCCTCTATGTCCCCCCTCCCCCAACACACATATACTCTCTCTCTTCAAAGGCATTCTTGTGATCTCTCTTCCTGCTTCTCGTCTGCTCGCCCTGATCCCCCTCTTTATTCATTGATGTTTCTTCCTCGTTCTCAGTTAACTCGGGGCAAGGGGGGGGGGGGTAGAGAGGACTACGGGGGGTGAGGGGGAAAGGAGATAAGGAGGCGAGAGGGAGGGGTAGAGAGAGGTTGTGGTTGGGGATGGGGGAGTGGGAGAGGGAGGGGGGCAAGGGAGGGTGACATGAGTGGTGGTTGTACTTCCTTGTCTCATGTATTTTTACCTGTTGATGGCCTAGTTGGCCGTTTGTTTCAAAGGGCGAGCGTGAGGGATGGGTATTGGGGTAGGAGTAGCGACACGGGCAGGGGGTAGAGGTAGCGGTAGGGGCAGGGGCAGGGGCAAGGGCAGGGTAGGAGTTGAGGTAAAGGACAGGGAGTAGGAGTTGGGATAGAGGGCAGGGGATAGAGGTAGGGTAGGAGAGTCAGGTAAAGGGAGTAGGAACAGGGGTAAGGGTTGAGATAGAAGGCAGGGGGTAGGGCGTTGGATGTAGGAGCAGGGGTAGGAGCGGATAGCGGGGGCGGAGAAAGGAACTGCTGTTTCCCCTGCCTCGCGTTGCTTGCCTGCTTGCCTGCTTGCCATGACGGAAGCGAAAGGTGTATTTTGTGGATGGGATTTTTGCTCGTTTGGGGATTTATTTTATTTTTTTTAATGATTGTGATTACTGGTTTATTGTTACTGTTGTGATTTTGTTTTGCTTGTTTTTGTTACGATTGCTTTGTGATTTTATTTGCGATATTCGGTATTGGAACTTGATGATGTTTCTTTCTTTTTTCTTTATTTTAGTGTCATTATTTTTCACTCTTTCTGCTCTCCCTTCTCCTTCTTCTCCTTCTCCTTCTCCTTCTCCTTCTCCTTATTCTCCTTATCTCAAATGTTGACTAACAGCTTTATTCTCTTCCAATCATCTAACCATTACTAAGTGGCGAAGGTGCATGGTTGCCCAAGACCATGCGTGCAACAAGACGGAGCAAAAAGAAGTCTTAAGTTGCAGGCAATTATTGCAAGGCAGTTTTCTTGCTATTGCTCGGCTCTGTTTGAGGTCATAATGCCATTACATTGTTAACATCGCCCGTAGGTTTAAGCAAAAGTGTATTTTTGTATAATTAATTTGTGTTTTTCTTTTGTTTTACAGGTAAGTGACGATTTGGCAGATGCCGTCCCCGGTACCGAGGTAACGCTGTGTTCATGTCTGTTTGTCTGTCTGTCTATGAATGAATGTGTGTGAATATGTTTATATGTCTTCCTGTCTACCATTGTTTATGTGTATGTGTGTGTTTGTTTGTGTATGTCTGTCTTTTTCTATCTCCAGTGGGTATGGCTGAATGACCTTATGTTTATTGTTCAAGAAAATATTTTCACGACGACACCATGGCACGGTAAGTGGGATCGTTGCAGTATCATAATGCTGTTGTTATCAGGGACCTCCAACCCAGTGACTCTTTCCTCCTTTCCTAATGCACGTCGGGAAATAATTATGCAAATGATCCTTATATTTAAGAGCATATGTTGTTATGATACCCCTATGCTTTAGGATCTCATCTGTTGGTGACCTCGTTCCTCCCACTTGCATTATCTTCAATATGTTCGATGCATCGGGTGCATTGTGCAGGCTGTTTTAGCAAGCAGATTACGTCATTGTCTACATCTGTGAGTGAGATTGGCTCTGCGTAAGAAAAACAGAAAAAAAGAAAGCAGGTGCTGTTGTATCGCGGCTAGACAACAAGTGTATTTATTTAAGACGGGAGAGCATTGTTATTAATATGTGATCAGTTATTGCTTAGTGGCCAATCAGGGTAAATTGTATTATAGATTATAAATTTTGTAAGTATATTTATTTTACGCGTTGTTGGAGTTGAACTCGTCTCGTTTTACTGTGCATTGCGTGGGAACGTTTTTATGTACATTGATTTTACAACTGCTGATGGAAAAAAACGTTTTTATTAAGTATTGTCCGTGTCCCGATGGGAAATATTTTGATCATTATTGTTTTTGCTCGACTAACTTACAATAGGAAACTGAGGTACGGATATGGGGCAGAATGGCCCCGGTTGTGACCGATTCTCTGTTTGAACGTGACTCTGTAACGCGAGCCGGAGATTCTTTCCCTGCGGTTTCTATGCAATGGACGTGCAAGTGCAGCTCATGAGCAGATCACGGAACGGACATTGACGCCATGTCCTGAATGATGTAGTCGGAAAAGAGTCAGATTTTGTTGAAGTGAACGGATGAATGAATAACTTAACGTTAGGCATATTGATTATAAATGCAAGCGGTCGCGAATTTGCATTTTTTATACCCAACATGCAACAAAGATATGATATATGATAAAAGTTGAATTTATCAGCCATAATTAGAGCATTGAAGGCAGCGCACATGGCGTCGTAATTCACCTTCAGATTTCAACATTGACGATTTCCCGTGAGCTGAAACGTATCGATTCCTGAACCTTTAGATTGATTTTGAACCATCTGCACCATCTGAATTCGATGCTTGCCAAACGTAAGATGTGCAAAGCGAGATCTCTTTCGTTCCGACCTCTTTTCCGTCGGCGTTTCCTCGCATCGGCGCGGCGGCGGGGCGCGTTTGAAAGAACACCGCGAGAGCGAACCCGTTCTCCTTGGCGGGTCGTCTCGGCACCTCCGCCGCAGGTTTGACACTGGCGCCCTTCAGTGCCACCTGAGTCTCTTCCCCTTTAGTCACTTTTTAGACACTCTCTTGTCACTCTTTCAGTTCCTCATCAGTCTCTCCCCTTCATTACCCCTCAACCTCGGCCCCCCACCTTTTCAGTCTCCCTTCCGATCTCCCCTTCAGTGCCACTTTAATCTCCCATTATATCCTCTCACCCCCCTCCCTCACCCCCGCCATGTGGCTCATAGGGCCACAGGTGCTTTAGTAGGGGAAGGTGAGAGATGAAGATAGATTGGAAAGGAATCTCTCTGGTCGGTCATTGGCTGGAGGCATATGCTAATTTTCTTGGGACTTTGGATTAGAAATGTCCTTTTTTCCGATTAGCTTTTGTGCATTTAGACAAGGATAACGAGTATTGGGCATTCCTCTCCCGTGGTTGCAATCATGATAGAATATTGAAAAAAAACAAAAAAACACAGACCTACCGCATGAGAGTGAAAGTGGTATATGAATGAGCCGCTGTTGCAAATGCTCTTGCCTGCGCCGTGGCTTGGCTGGGTTAAGGTCACCGATGTCAGAGGTCAACGTAAAGTGTAGGGAGGAAAGGGATTGTTAGGGAGAGGGGGGGGGGGTGATTAGCCTGATTATGCTTGTCTTCCGTGCTGTTTTGGTGGATGGAGGCGGGGGGGGGGGAGGGTGAAGGGGGAAGCCGCATGCTTTCGGGGAATATTGGATGTAGGGTTGCTTGTTCTCTCCTTCTCCCATTCCCTCCTCCTCCCCCTCCCTCTCTCTCCCTCTCCCATTCCCTCCTCCTCCCCCTCCCTCTCTTTCCCTCTCTCTCCCTCCCCTCCCCTCCCCTCCCC
>BOPN01000629.1:420890-435890 GCA_017312705.2 Penaeus japonicus
CTGGAAGGCGGCAGTGCAGGAGTGGCAGGCGGCGGCGGCGGCGACTCGGAGAGCGAGTGAAGGAAGTGAAGGAAGTGTTGCGGTGAGCGACTGACTGGAGGAGCAGTGGCGGAGCGCCGTGTCGGGAACGGCTGGAAACAGATGTTGCGGAGCGGTGCGCTGGCAAGGACACGCCGCGCAGGTCTTGTGCGTGTAACTGTGCCGGCCGACGCAACACGTGTGGCGGCAAAAACGGCGTGCGAGCTGGAGAAAGCCAGGACTCGTGGCGCCAGCTTTTACTGCACGGCTGCGAGGCTCGGCGGGGCCGCCTCCTGCGTGCGCTGACGAGGCCGTCGCCCGCCGCACGACCCGTGGCACTGCCCCCGGCACTGCCCCCGGCACTGCCCCGGGCACCGGCACCGACGCCTGCTGGAAGGGAGGGGGTCGCGATTCGAAAAAGTGACGCTAACAAGGAAGTGTTTCTGTAGTGTGAGGTATGATCCAGTGTGCAAGAGTGCTCGGGTGACTACACGCTGCTCGCCATGACGCTGAGAGACCTTAAGAAGGTAACGTTTCCCGTTCCAGTTTCTTTACTGCGCGGTTACATTGCACTCTCTCCCTGTCTGGCTCCTCCTCTCTCTATCTCTCTACTTGTGTCCCTCCTCACTCACACACAATTGCGCCTGCGCGCGCGCGCGCACACACACACACACACACACACACACACACACACACACACACACACACACACACACACACACACACACACACACACACACACACACACACACACACACTCACACACACACTCACACACACACTCATCACACGTACGTAATATGCATTTATTTATTTATATGTTACCAAGTTCTCTTCTGTCGTATTTTCATCCTTTCAGTCAGGTCGCGTTTCTGATGTACATCTAAGCACAAATATATTGTTCTGGAATGATTGCATTTATATTCCTAGATTAAAACACCAAAAATAAGAAATCGGGTTTTGTGTCACTGTCGATGTTTTCTAGTAGTGTTTATTCATTTGATTTTCTTAATTTGTACGTGTGTGTGTGTGTGTGTGTGTATAACGGAGGATGTTGCGTAATTAGCCCGGCTTATTTATTTTATTTGTTACTTGGTAAATTTAATGTACGCAAGACTTCTCTTAACGAATTGTAATAAAAAATATAGTTTATGGGTTGTCCATGGCCGAAGTACCAGTTAGCTAGACGTGGGTAGTGATCCTCCCGGTAGACAGATTGATTTTGGTCTCTTGGTCTCTTGAGGACACCAACCTGTGTGCAATTCACGCTTAAAATGTGCCTACCATGTCAAAGGATATCTAGTATGCTCGTCTCATTCATGGATTTGGGGGGTTAGTTTAAGTAGGTTTCTGATCTAAGATCAAGGTCTATGATAGAAGTTTGCATTCCCTTCGTTCATCATCACCATCATTATCATCATCTTCATTTGCATTCGAAAAATATTCAGTAGGGAACAGTCTAATCTTTTGTGATATGAGAAACCGCAAGTACGACGTTGTGTGTGGGACACGGGCGGGAACGGGCGGGAAGGGACGGGAACCCTTCTTTGCATCGTTTCTTGTAGGCCTAGGCGAGAGACATGATGACGGTGTCGTGTCGTCGTTACTTGTTTTCTTATTTGAGACGAGAGTTGGAAATAGGAAGGTGGAGAAGGAAAGCGAAAGAGGGAAAAGGATAATGGCAAAAGCGAAACGGAATAAGAAAGAGATAGAGAAAGAGAGAGAGAGATCGGAAAGGAAGGTCTACAAGGAGGGGGAAAGGAGAATAGGAGAACAGGGAAGATCTCTGAGGCTTTGAAAGAAAGGTGGGAGGGAGTAGAGCATAGCGATTGAACGAAAAGGAATAAGGAAGAGAGAAGAAGGTCGGGAAGAGAGGAAGTGAGAAGAGTGAAAAGCGGGGGAGGAGGATACGCGTTGGTGATGATGATGATGATGGCAGAGAGATGAAGGTCACGACAGCATTTCATTAGTGATTTTGTTGTTAAGAAATATCTGCGTGTCACGACCGGGAAGGAGCATCTATGAGAGAGAGAGATAGAGTAAGAGTGAAAGGAGAGAGAGAGGAGGGAATGGAAGAGAAGAGAGGTAAGAGAATAATATTAAGAAAGGCTTGGCTCCATGCAGGTGAGTGAAGGGAGAAGAGAAGAGAACAGGATGAAAGGGGTGCTAAAGAAATAAAGATATGGTGATATGCAAAAAAAGAGAAGACAGACACACACATATATATATGTGTGTGTGTGTGTGTGAGAGAGAGAGAGAGAAAGAGAGAGAGAGAGAGAGAGAGAGAATGGAAGATATCCATATTCTATATAGGACCGCAGAAAAGAAAGAGCAGAAATCTGAGAACTGAAAGATGGACAGTAGAAGTAGGAAGATGATTGTTAAAGAGATTGATTTTTTTTTTTTTTCGAAATAAACACTTGGAAGAATCGGGGAGGTATGAGCGAATTGGAAGAAGCGAGAGAAACGGACAGACGTAGAGACAAGACTCCGGCACAGGAGAGTTAAAGGGCCGGATGCGAGTCTGACAGGTCGTCACAGGAAGCAAGGCGAGAGAAGAGAAGAAAACGGAGAAAAGAGAAGAGAAGATATGAGAGAATAGGAGGGAAAAGAGTAGAGAACGAAAGAGAAATTGATTGGTTGTTTGTTGACGTATAATCATAGACACAAAGGAGCCAGCGACGTGTTAAAGAGAGAGAGAGAGAGAGAGAGAGAGAGAGAGAGAGAGAGAGAGAGAGAGAGAGAGAGAGAGAGAGAGAGAGAGGAAGAGGGGGGGAGGATGCAGATAATGATGAGGATAGCGATATAATGTTACTCGCTAGAAAACAGTCTCGGCTTGCGTGCTCAGTGCCGCCTCGCCCCTGTGTATTAGACGGCGGGATCTTTGGGCGGAGGTCGTTTTGTTGTGGGCGTGTGTTTGGGGGGGTAGGGGGGAAGGGGAGGGGTGTGTGAGGAGGAATGGAAAAGTGTTATCCACTTCTTCTTGGAGAGACTTAATGAGCCTCAGTTCATATTTGGATTCTTCTCGAAAGCGTAAAAGTATATCGTAGAGGTTCACGGGTTGGAGGGTCCTAGCTTTTGTTGATTACGCCTTCGAGGGTGACCTTTCCCATTCCCACTCCCACTCCCATTCCTGCTCTCCATTCTCTCGCTCCTCTCCCCACACACTCAATTCCCTCTCTCCCCTCTTCCCCTTCCTTCTGCTTCTCCCCCTCCTTCTCCTCCTCCCCCTCCTTCCCCTCTTTCCCCTCGTTCCCTTCGTTCCCCTCCTCTATCCCAACTGTTCCTCTTCTTCCACTCCTCCTCTTCTTCCCTTCTCCCCCCCATCCCCCACACATATCTTCAGCCTTCTCCGATTTTTATTTGCGCATCGCCGCCTCGGCCGCCTCGATCGCCTTTCGACCAAATACGGACAGGAACCCCAAGTGTTTCGGAGAAAATGAGATTTGCGAGAAGTTGCGAAGAGGAGAAGATGCGAGAAGGCCGAGAAAGGGCGCGGATTGAGGCCTCGTGTGCTTGTGTGTTTGGGCATGGGAATGATACTCCCGGATCTGGCTCATCATTATGCAGTTCCTGGTGGCGACGGTACCTGTGGGAAAGGGGGAGGGGGGCGTGCCACTGGGCTCCCGAGTGCCATCCCCGGGCGCTGTTCATGGTGCCCGTACTCTCCAGGGATATACTCTCTCCCTCCTTCCCTCCTTCCCTCCTTCCCTCCTTCCCTCCTCCTCCCTGCCACCTTCCTCACGCGCAAACACACAAACAGAAACTAAACAAAAACACACACTCACCCACATAATCACTCTCTCACTCTCACTCATTCTCACGCACACGCACGCACACATACACATACACGCACTTATACATATGAACACTTACGCATGCAGACGCGATCATCATGTCTCCTCACGAGGGAATGGAGCGGAGGGAGTGCGTGCTTGAGATAGATCAGATGGCGTCACGTTATTTTGGCTGCATTTACGTCAGCAGTGTTGCGAGAAGAGGAGGTCTTGCTATAGTGTGCTTGGCGTTCGCTTACGAGTTCGCTGGAATAACCGAAGTTATTTTTTATTATTATTATTATTATTATTATTATTATTATTATAATAATTATTATTATTATTATTATTATTTATCTTCATCTCTGGCCGGGCGAGCCAAGAATGGTCTGGTACGACCGCAAGGCAAACATCTTCGTTATGCGCGACACGCAGGTTTATCGTGGAGGACAAAGTCTTTTTCGTCTCTTCTTGGGATTATGAAGTTGTTGGACGCGGTTCAAGTGATTGATGGTTGCAACAGCATGCAATATTCCATCACACTTACATAAATTAGTTGATGTAAAGTTCACTTTAAAGTCGACTCAGACTTTAACAGTGATCGTTGCTTATCAACGCAAGGCAATGTGAGACGTGTTGATGTCGTGTGTAGTGCACAGTGTTGTGCATGTTTATTATAGTGACGTTAGGGAATACGCATTGGATGAGGACTTGAAAGAAAAACAATCTTATTTCTCCCGTATTTTCTTTTGCTGCTTCGTTATTATTACCACTATCATCATTATTCTACTACTCTTCGGACAGTGTCAGTCGTGTGTGACATGGTGCATGTTTTAGCCGAGTGTGTTATACGAATGATGACGAACATAATAGAGGTTTTCCCAGTAAGAACACAAAGTTAAACCACAGGAATTTAGAAATGTACACTTCCGAAGCAAGTTTGTTGTGTATGCATTTGTATATTCGTGTAGAAAGACCGGTTACATTTTGCAGGCCTAAAAACTCAGATCTGCGAAGATTTTGTTTAATTTAGCTGTAATGGTAACCAGGGATGATCCGAAATGTAATTCAACTGAAGTAGTTATGCCCAGGAAGGATATTTGTTCATGTAATTCAAAATAATGATCTTGGGATTGAATAACGGTATTGGAATGCATTGAGAGGAGAAGTAAAGAATAAGAGCATAAGAGAATAGGAAGACACACACACACACACAGAGAGAGAGAGAGAGAGAGAGAGAGAGAGAGAAGATAAACGCAGAGAAAGCTATAGGTGTGAAGAGCCCAGCCTTGAAAGATAAAATCTAAAGCCGTTGTCACTGGGTCGTTCCCTCGACGTGGCGACGGGGGGCGCGCGAGTCGCTGGATAAGGTCGGAGAGGCGGTTTCGTTAATGAGGTCGTGTTTAGATGTTTGTGGTATGATTCCAGTGGATGATATATTTTTGAGAGATTAAAACCTGATGATTTACTATAGGGGGTTAAAACGTTCAGGATCCATATATTCTCAAGTTGCCTGCTTTAAAAGGGGTAATGACTCAAGTGTTTTGTGTTCAATGAATATGTCCTTGATATTGCTCGTGAAAGCTTGTTTTTCATTTCGTTGCGACAATACGTTACTCAAGAACTGACATGAGTCGGAGAGATGTACTTCGCATCATTATGTTGATGATGATTTAGTGTCATGTGAGGAATCGTCGAATAGAATTACAGTGGTGTCCACTAACAGGGTTCGCGATGCCTCTAGACCAAAGAAGGGAAGGGAGTCTGTGTGATTTCTATTTTGTTTGTTTCTCTCTCTCTCCTTCTTTTTCTCTCTTTCTTTATCTCTTTTTCTTTCTCTCTTTCTTTTTCTCTTTCTTTCTCTCTTTCTTTCTCTCTTTCTTTCTCTCTTTCTTTCTCTCTCTCTCTCTCTCTCTCTCTCTCTCTCTCTCTCTCTCTCTCTCTCTCTCTCTCTCTCTCTCTCTCTCTCTCTCTCTCTCTCTCTCTCTCTCTCTCTCTCTCTCTCTCTCTTTCTCTTTCTCTTTACACACACACACACACACACACACACACTTACACTCTCACACTCTCACACTCTCACTCACTCACTCACTCACTCACTCACTCACTCATTCTTCCTGCTCGCCTCTTTTTTCTCTTCTTCCTCCCTCTCTCCCTCCTTCTCCTCCTCCTCCTCCTCCTTCTCCTTCTCCTTCTCCTTCTCCTCCTTCCTTCTCTTCCTTCCCCCTTTTCCTTCTCCGTCTCCCACACCCACTCTTTCTCCTTTTTTCATGTTACCCATGTTAATTATGAATTGTTGTCAGCCTAGGAAGACTTGTTCTTTTGCTTTTCATAGTGTCCAAACATTGTGTCTTGTTTAAATCCATTTTTGTTTTAGGGTATTGAGATTAATTTAGGATTGTTGCAACTTATTCCTGAAATTTTTTGTGTGTTGAATGATTGGAAGGGATTTTTAAGCTGAAGCATGGTCATGAAAGTGTTCATGTTTGTTCAAGTTATTTACTGTAACTTTGTTTGTTTGTTCTTTGAGAACAGTTGGAGAGTATAATTAATGTTTACTCTTGGTTAATATGTTTGATTGATTTATTGAATGTGTATGTATGCATATATGTGTGTGTGTGTGTGTGTGTGTGTGTGTGTTTTTTAGTGTTTTTATGTTGTTGTTGTATATTTTCCTGTTTATAGGTGATTCTAAACCAGGAGCCACTTAGCTTCCAGAAGAGGAAATATAAATTTATATGGAGGAAAATTTGGCAGGGGGTGGGGCACTGTGTACTCGTATATATAGATACTAGTATGCCTTTTTTTATTTGGCAACATTCCTAGACTTCCACATTTAGTTTCTGTGCATGAGGGATAAAGTAGTCATGAACTCAGTGGAGGTTGTCTCTTTCAGCAAAATATTCGGATTTAGGTATCTTTTTTTTCTGATATTATTTAATCACATTTGATAAAAATGTTTTATAAATTGTTTGTTATTACCACAGGGGAAAAAGTGTAATTGTGTATATTATAATTACTTTGTGATGTAGAACAGGGGAGGAATTGTAGCAGGCAGGGATGTTAAAGGGAAGCATTTAACCTGGGTCATTTAGAACCGCTGATGGAAATGATAACTCACATGTTGAGGGAATTATATTTTGACATGGGCTGTTATTTTTAAAGGAGAGTGATCACAAAATACTAGAATCGAAGCTCAAGACCCCACACTTGCATTAATAAATCTGCCAGGATGAAGCCAAAATTCATGTTGAAGGTAAACATGTTTAGACATATCTTCACCTTGATATCAGAATTTGATATGAGGAGGAATGTATTAGTGTAGATAATGGATGTTGTTGAGAATAGGACATCATTGCCATTTTGCTTCTTAGGTTTGGTATTATATAAATGATTTAGATACAGTAATCATTCAGTGAGAATGCAAGACCTATTGATAAATTGATAAAATACAAAGATTCAACAGTAGAACCCATTTATATGAGTAGCAAGTCCAAGAAAACCAGTTAGGTGTATACTTATAGCAGGACTTTTCTTTGCAGTCGGTCAGCGAGCGAGGAGAGGCATCCAAAGGATCGACCACATCTCTGGGATCAACTATCAACAGTCGTCCATCATCAAGGGCGACTTCCCTGGGGCCAGAGAATGGCGACATTGACTACAAGAAGGTGAGCTATGGGCAGTTATGAATAATTTGGTGTTATGTCAGATTTGAAAATCGGTGATAAGTAGAATAAGTAATTTTACCTTTACATCGTTGTAAGTATGTTTGGTTGTTGATAGATTAGTTTTAAGAAATTTGTATTTTGTTATCTTGTTTTATATTTAGTTATTTAGTTATTTATTTTCAACCGATGGTTATGGAGTCTGGCTTTCTGAGTGATTAGAACATATACATAATAAACTCTGATGCTTTTATAGAAAAATAAAATACATGTCACATCTACTGTGGAAACTTTTTTTATTCGGTTATAAATATTATCATTATTACTATTATTTTATATATAATACATAATTATGTTCTTTCTTGTAGTTGTATGAAGAACAGCTGGAAGAGAACTTCAGAGTTCATGAACGCCTTCGAGACACAGAGTCTGAGCTGCGGCAAACACGAGAAGCAATTGATCTCAACAATAAGAAGGTAGGTCAAGAGGGTCTCTCTTTTTTGTTATGGTCTCTCTCTCTCTCTCTCTCTCTCTCTCTCTCTCTCTCTCTCTCTCTCTCTCTCTCTCTCTCTCTCTCTCTCTCTCTCTCTCTCTCTCTCTCTCTCATATTTCCTTTTTTGCATTGGGAAATTATATTAATTGTCATACTGTGTTTGTGTTTGTTACCGTATTTTCATATATATACTCTTCATATACCCTCTTTTACAATATACGTTTTACACTTGATGAATAGGCTTCACATGATGGGTGTACAAATGCATTAAAGGTAAACAATATATTTATTAGTAATTTAGGCCAATTGGAATTTCCAAGAAACATTTACTCTTATGTAACAGTAGCACATTTGTAATCCTCTTCCTGTTTTCCTTATCATTTTCTTTTTTTCTACCATTGCATCGCCTCACTATTTGACCTATGTATTTAAAAGTCATAGTGTTTTATTGTAAAGAAATAGATTCTTGCCCGGGTTCATGAAAATAAAAGGTTGGCCATTTCTTTTTCTTCTTAGTTTATTACTAGTAGGGTGCATAATCCTGATACCTTTATTTCTTTTATTCACTGGAACTTGATATTAAAACAATCTTCGGATATCTGTTAGTCAGTGATGTGTAGGACTTGTATCATAGGACATCTGAATATCTTACTTTTGTTTAATTTGTATGAACTTGCTATTAAGACAACCTATCATGATCCTGATGAACCGATGTGATTACAGAACAACACACGTCTTGCGATGGCTGAGGCGGACAAGCGGGAGAAGCGAGCCCTCGAGCGCAAACTCTCGGAGATGGAAGAAGAGTTGAAGGTAAGAAATGCCTTTTAGTTGATGGGAGACTTACTCATTCACTTGGGGAAAATTATTGGTGTGGGTTTGTAAAGGAAAGAGGTGATAAAAATCAATAAAGAATATGGTAGAGAATATATTTGTTACCACTTAGCAGCTTAATGGAAGGAAGGCTCAAATTATGAATTTAAAAAAAAACTCAATTCTTGTCATATTGGAGTGATCCTGTATAATCTTTCCTGTCGATATATTTTCGATATTCAGTTGAAAATATTTCATACACAGAGTAAATTACTTCTTTAGAATACAAATTCCCAATGATGCTGTTTTTTGTGTAGAGAAATTATCTGTATTAAGTGCAAGATTTTTAGACAATGTTCATGAGATGCAGAAGTGAAGTAATTATAACATAAGAAGTTAGAAAGCATTCTATGCAAATATTTTATCTCCCTTTTGATATGAAAAGAAGTATGTTTCACTTTTTGTTAAAATACATGGTTTTATATAAATGTCTTGTCAAAAACATGCTTAGATATTGTTGGTATTGTCAAGTGAGATGACATTGACAAATAACAAGATAGTGTAGCAGGCAATGTGCTTAACATTTTGTCCCCTGAGCCACTCCAGCGTATATGTAGGTTATTTTTATTATGTATAAGTTTTCTTTATTTTCACGTTTATTTAATTTTATTCTACACCCTGGTTGAAAGCTCTTATTTTGTTTCTTTTTTTGTATTAATTATTTTATTTTAAGTTATTTTTCACCCTGTTAGACTTGTGCTTTTTTGCTGCATATTATTGGAATGTGATCACATAGACACAGTATCAGGATATGGTGATGAGACTAAGTGCACTTATATTCTGTGCTCTGATAAGGAATCCAAACCTTGTTCCTGATAAAGTTAATTGTTGTTATTATTATTATTTTTTTCTATGGATTACTCTGAGTTGATATCCTCATTAGAGCACGTTCATCATTGCCTGTTGAACCCTTCAGGGATTAGAGTTTATCCTGATTTTATTATTATTATTATCTTGATTTGATTAGCATTGTTTACCTTGATATGGTTAATGGTTGATATGGTTAATTTTGCAGTAAAGGTAGTATAATCTCAGAGGTGATATGAGGATTAGCGATGTTTACTTTTGATATCTCTTACCCAATTTATCATTTTAATGGATTATTACTTATTACATTTGCTAATAAATGTGTTTTGATTATTAAATTGAATAACAGGAAACAAAAGGCTTAAATTTCTGTAACATAGATATATTTCCAATGAAATTAAAATCCTTGAATATGGTTCTTTGCTCTTCAATTTTGAAATGAGATGCTCAGAAATGTGCATTTTTATATGAATTATTCTGATTGTGATAAGAAAACATCAGCATCTTTTAGTAAAAGACTGCCTTTAATGAAACAAATGTATTTCTCCCAAATTGCCAGTGATGTCAAATGGGTAATATCATTATTATTATTATCATTATTGAAAAGATGGAATCTCCAGTTCCTCCAGGATACTTTCAGTATAGTGCTACAAACTTGAAATCAGAAATCATGATTTTCGCAGATATTTGTAGTTGGTATTTGACGTAAGCCACAGTGCCAAAGTTCAAGTTTGTTTAATGAATATAATGTCATTATTACCAATGGCCAACCTGCATCATCTAGGGGTTGCTGGACATGATTGATAAATAAGTTGAAGGTTCAAGATTTTTCTGTTGCATTTGATCTATCTATATCCCTGAAGGTCCTATTAATAGCTGAGCTTGCAGTCTTGTTTGATTTTGATGCTGAAGCTTTTACAAAATTTACCATTTCTTCTTTCTGCTAAGAAATGCCATAAAAGAAACCCCCAAAATTCTGCTTTTGCATGTGGGACATCATGTCGACAGCTAATCAAAGTAAGGAGAGTAAAAGGAGGAAATGATGAAAATCAAAGAACTACTTAAACCTAACAAGAAAAGTGATTTATATATATTTTTTTTCTTTAACAAAGATAGTGCATGTGCTCCCCAAGCTCATTTACTAATGATTCTTGACTAGTTCACTATAGTGACTTCCTGTCTGAACTGTAACTTCCTTTCTTACAGCAATTGCAAAAACTTAAGGCCGAAAATGAAAAGTTGAAGGCTGAAAACCGAGCCTTGACTCGGGTGGTGTCCAAATTGACCAATTCAGCCACATCGGGCATGGGTAACTTGGCCACCTTGAGCAAATAGGTAAAAGAACAAAAAAAAAGAAAAAGAAAAAAAAAATTGGGTAAAAGAGGGTCAGCCTGCTGCTAGTGTGAATGACTAGTGTGGCACCACCTAGCATGACCACACTGCCTGTGCATGATTAGCATTGCAGTGTTGTTTTTTTTGGTGTGTTTACTTTTGCTCAGGCCTTGCGACGCCCACACACACATTTTGAATGACAGCAATACGAGAAATTCCCAGATTGACTTGTGCTTTGTTTTGCTAACTCACAGTTCATTATCTGTCATATTGCTCACCATGTTATTTTATGGCATATTTTATTATTGCTAATTCAAGTGTAGTATTCCAGACAATAAATATACCTTGTTTTGCTTTATGGTGTGTGTTTTAATGGATAAAGAGTAGCTGTTTTGCCCAATCTTCAGATAAAATTGGTGTTAATTTTTTTCCAAACATCACTCACTTTTACAGTTATATTGGTGTTGAAGTTAAGTAAATGTGTTTTATAAATGAAAAGGAGGGACTTGATCTTTTCTTTCTGTTTATGTTGAAGTATTTTCTGACTTTTCTTACTTGTGAGGTTCTTGAATTGGCATGAATAACATTAAAAATAACATCTCTATTGAGTGCTTCATTACATGCATGTTTTGTGATATAGATTTTTAATTTTTGGCTTTTTATTTTCTGTGATTTCAGTAGACTTTAGTCTGCGTGTATTTTTTTTATCATTATTATTATTACAGATCGGTGTACAGCTGTGTTTATCTACCCAATAGGGAATTTTTATGTTTTATCAATTTTATGGTGAATGATATATTTTTCTGTTCAACAAAACTGATCTCTAGTTATATAATACTAAGAAGTAGGCAATCAGGACTGACATATTTCTCACATTTTTTTTCACAGTTGCTGGAACAACTAAAGCAGGAGAATCAGCGTTTGAAGGATGAAAATGGGGCACTCATCCGTGTGATCAGCAAGCTGTCAAAGTAGTGAACACTCAGCTGTGAATGTTGCTGCAATGGATGCTGCAAATGATTTGGTCTTCTGATGAGAACCCCTCAAGCTGCAACCCAGTTGTTACATAACTCTAGGGGCACCCTTTGGATGTTATAAAGCTTTCCTATAAAACTGTGGGTGACTGTCAAGTCTTGCTGGGTGTTCTTCTTGCTATTTAAGAAGTCCTAGTAGCTATTCAATAAGCTGGCTCACTGCCCATGGCATATTCTAGGCTTATCCAGTCACCAGAGTCTAGTGCCCAAATAAATGTTGTCACTGTGTGTAGGCCCAGTATATATGGTGTAGGTGTTCATACTGTGCCTCGTTAATTGGCTGGTTTTAGTCTCAAAGCCTGATGAAACATTGTTAATCTGAGAATCATGTTCCCACAAAAATGAAAATAAATAGTAATAATAATAATAATAATAATGATGAAGATGATGATGATAATAATAAAGTTATATATTGTTAAGTACTTAAAGTATTGATTGTTATAATGTGTTAGAAATGTTAATGCATTTACAATGTCATTAGTTGTTACATGAATCAAGCACTTTGGAATAATGATGTCCAGATTAAAGAGTTTCACTACATAATAGTTGCTCCTGATGATAGTGATAGACAGGGAGAAGTTAGAGAGTGTATACCTTTTATGCCTAGTGGATGCTGGCTGAGACAAAGTAACTAATGAAGAGTCTCGCTGCCAGGCTGAGATGCGAAACTTGATGTAAAGGAGTTCAGCCATTGGAAGGGTTTCACCACGTCAAAACAACTCTTTTTATAAGTGAATTTGAGTCGGAATAACTGCATTGTGAAGGCTCAGGCTCACAGTTCATGTCATAAAGACATTCTTCTTGTCCTTGTATCTTAGGACCGGTGTCCCAGCGGGCTAGACGAGTAAAGTCTGACTTGCATGGAAAGAATCCCAATGACACGCTCGGCCAGTGGCTCCACCTTTCCCCAAAGCCAAGTAAAACGGAAATTTAAAGTATATTTGTGTGTTTTGCTCTTGTTGTCTAAGCTTCACATTTTCCAGAAACTTTCCTAGTACTTTCATTTTTATTTTTTTTTATTTTTCTTTCTTTCTTTTGTAATTACAAATACATTTTTAGTATTGTCAGAACGTACCAGTAGCCATTGATTGGCTTAAAAGGATGAACCTTTGCTGTCTGAGACCCAACACATCAATGGCCAAGGCCAGTTCTGCTTTAGCTCTGTGTCCTACAGTCAGTATTTGCTTGTACAGTGCCCATGCTGGATGTGTGGAAGATCTGCTGTACATTTGAGCAGTGATGTGTGATTTGAGAATTGTAACCATTGTTAATGATTATTGGTGTATATATTATTAAAACTGGCCTTGTCAGTCACCAATGCTGTGAGCCAGATAGCTCTTTACTTAAACCTATAGCTTGTGCATTTTCAAAAGTCTTGGTTACAATCCTCAGGAAATTAACTGAAAGCAATGCTAAAAGGCACAGAAATTCACTCAGTGCTGGATATAGAAATGATTGTAAACAATAATCTTGTTAATAACCATTTATATTCAAAGGTGTACATAGAAACATCGAAACCATAGCATAATTACAATCATGATTATATATTATGTAATGAAACATTGACCTTAATAATATTTTCTCACATAATACCAGGTTTGCATTAAGGCTTTGTCATGTGAAGAGCATTTCTATCTTTCTTTTTTCTTTTTTTTACTCCTTTATGGTGTTCATGGTAATGTAATGTTGTTTTTTAAACTTCATAAAAGTTGACAAATATCTTGATTCTCATTAGAATTTTCTTAATCAGGTCATAGACTTTAACTTCAAAAAAGTCTGGTGAAATGAGTATATAAGAATATATATATAATGTATTTATTTTTTATTATTTATTCTCATTCCTAAGAAAATATCTTAAATCTGCTAAACAAAATGAAATGTAACTGTGATTTGAAAACAGTTATATTATAGATAAAGAACAAGGTTATGCCAACATGGTTATTTTCCTTTAAAGAAAGACACACAAAACATTGTAATTGATTTTTCATACTGTTATGTAAATGTTAATATCTTCTGTTTTTGATTTTTCCCATTTTCTTGTTGAAATTTCTGAACGATAAAAAAAAAAATGCAATGATTGCGAATCCAGTGTAATAAGGTATACTTAGAATAACGATTTGATCTTCTGTTACTCAGAAGAGTAAAGGAAAAGCCTGGATCTTCTTTCACCACTTTGTATTTATTTTCTCACTGCTGTGTTAAAACATGATATTATGTAGTGTATGTTAAACAAAGCAATTAATCTCACCTTGGCCATGATTTACTGCACGTCACCAAAGCAATAAAGCAGTAATGCTCTAAAAGGAATCTTGTTTTAGAAGGATTTACAGAAATTGGTTGCATCTTTTTTCAATCTGTTGTTGCACAGATCCACTGTCTTTAGGTTATGTTTATGCTCTCTTAATGGTGATTATCAGTAAATGTTGCAAAAAAAGCAGAAGACAAGATTAAGATCTCTGCATAGTGCCTTAACTGAAAGCAGATGCTATTATGTATATACATTCTTTTCTTTTTTTTCCTTTTTTTTCCACAATTGATTTCAATGTAAATTTGAGTAAACCATAATTTCTGTTACATTTCATTTTTGATATTTGACAACGATAAGGAATAACGAATCAAGAAAGCATAAGGAGAAGGTCTAATAAGTGTCATCATAGTCATACAATAATTGCCTGATGAGATTCTGTGCCTTTGTTGATAGATTGAACATGAGCTCATTTGAGTATGTGAAGACTTGCCTTTGTATGCGCTGTTGTAATCTAGAAAGTGTAAAATAGCTTGCTGTAAACATGCCTCTTTTGTAAAGCAAAAAGTGTAAACTGACACAAAGGTTAGTTTGAGATAATAAAAAAAATAACAAAAAAAAATCAACTATCATATATGTTAATTTTTATGATCACTTAGATTATGCCATGATTATTTATGCATGCTGGTCATCGAAGAATAGAAACATTGGTAGCAATTGAATTTGGTATTATTCTTTGGCCTTGTGCATTGATAAT